>NDXB01001692.1:0-149742 GCA_002631895.1 Agapornis roseicollis | reverse complement strand
AAAATTTAAAAAAAAAAAAAAAAAAAAAAAAAACACAAAAAAAAAAACAACAAAAAAAACCTTTGATGCATTGAATGTTCTTTCATAGCTGTCGTTGTTGAATATAATATACATAGATAACAATGTGCAGGGATTTTTACCCGGCCAGCTAGTTTTACTACCTTCCTTGAAGGTGGGTCTTTTTAAGATGACCATTCACTCATTTGAAAAAAATAAGAAAACAAAAACAGTTTTTACTAACTAATGGGATTAAAAACCGAGAACAAAAGATTTTTCTTTTCTTTTCTTCTTTTCAAAAAAAAAAAAAAGAGGAAACAACCTGGATTGAATGCGATTGGTAAACCCCCCACACAAATTAAAGAGGAACAATAAAAATTGCAAAAAAAACATAATTTTGCAACTTTTTTTATTTTTCCTTTTTTCTTTTGTATCATGTGAACTAAACAGTCTTCTGTTAGGGAATGGGGTAAAGGGGGATACCTGATGACATAACAATTTAAATAACATTAACAATGTTGCCAAAGAGGTGGTCTCTTTGCTGAAAATGGGTTTCAAGAAAAATCTATTTTTATAAAATATAAAGAATTTTTACAAGAGAATCTGGATTTGAGAAAAAAATATTTTGACTGGCTAATTTAGGGGAAATTGACAACTTTGTCATGTTCATACTGCACTGGTAACTTTTTAGAGATCAAGATGTGTGTTTTAAACTGGATTAGTAGATTGTTTTTTGAAGGATGGGCTACAAACAGATGATCTTCGTATCTTTTCATAGCATGTAATAAAAATATTAAATACAGTACGGGAGAGTGTTCTTCCCAGGCACGCAGTTACCCACAGTCAAAACCCAAAAGCAAGGAGATGAGTTGCAAGACGGTTTTTCTTTAAGTCATCAGTATGGGATATCAGCAGAACAAAAGTTAAAAAAATTAATTTTTTGATCAAAAACTTCCTTGGTTTGAGCAGTAGGTGCTACAAAATTATTTACATATCTTAGTATCATAGTTAAATGTAATGTGTTTAGAAAAAAAAAAGACATTTGCTTTAAATTTGTTAAGAATTTTCAAATTCACTTTATAGCCCAAGCTAATATAATTGGGCTGTGTTGGCACATTTGGAACACTGTTTATGTTGCTTGAAACACTTATTTATTTAATTGCCGATGTGATGCATATGGCCAAAATCAAATATAGCTAGTTTGGCTAGTCTACTTATTTGTTTACTTAAACTATGGGAAGAAGCATATTATTGTGTCATTTTGTTGTGTGTGTATGTGTATATATAATATAAATATATATATATATAAAGTTATTTTTTCTTTTGGTTAATTTATTATAAGTTGTAACACTTTGCTAGTTTTGTTTGTATATGTCTTAAAATGTTTTCTTATGATACTTAAGTGACAGAGGTATCAAGGTAACTTGTGTAGAAATATTGTTTGATATATTGTCATGTTTGTTGTGAATATTTTTTCTTACTGCACAGTAGAAAAGAAAACAACTGGGTCTTTATTTTAATGTAATTCAGATTGGGGAAAACAGAGCTAAGGGAACAAAATGACTGAGGGGGTGCTCTCCCATGTCCAGTGCACTGATCATTTTAGTATGTTTGTGCTTTGTACGGTTATATATTTAAAACAAAAAAGGGTCATGCTCTTCCCTGAGTACTAGAAACAGTTACTCGCTATGCATAATCTAGTTGATAGTTAAATTTGCTATTGCTTTTCTTGTCTTGTTATATAAAATCTTTTCAATACAAGTTTAGTCTTAATGGTAATAAAACGTTATGGTTATTTATAACTTGTGCTTATTTTGTGCATTTTTTCCATGCTATACCCACTAACTGCATGTAGACTAAGTATTGTTTTTTCACACTGAAGAGGCAAACTTTTGTAGTAGACAAATAACTAAAGCAAAGGCTGCATCATAATTTTATCAGTTTTTTACTTTAACAATGTTAGATTTTAGTTTAAAGGAACACTCATTCAATGTTCAGGGAAACCTTTATACATCATCTGCTATGAATGAGCGCAGTTTGCTGGGAAAGTTTTGATGCATTTGCTAAGCATTAGTGGGGAAGGCATGTCAGAATCTTTTCTCTACGATGTGTTTTACTATCTGAATAATAATAATAATTTAAAAAATCTTTCTTAGGACCAGGCAGTTGTATACTTTAGTTATAATGAATGACTTCATGTTAACCTTGCTAGTTTAGATCATTTCTGAGGGAAAGTATTGTAAATGTTTTTTTCATAACCTTGTTGTGTTTGAATTATTTGTACTTTAATTGTCCAGACAATAAATGAAAGTGTGTAGAATGGCTATGGACTTTCCACCTTTTTAACCGTGTTCAGATGTTTTAGTAATCCCAGCGCACCTCAGTTGAGGTAGATGTTAGTCTTGATTTCAGAAGCAAGGTCTTCAAGAAACGTGCTCGTCAAACCAGACGGAGCATATTCATTGTTTGTTTTTCCTTCTCAAGGTTAGAAAGAATCGGTCATTTAATTTAAAATGTTGAACTCCAAATACCAAACTGTAACTTCATTTATTTCAATGTGGAAGATATTGAAGGGTTTCTACTATATACAGTATTTTTACACAATGAAAATATTAACTCAGTCAATATTCAACACTTAACAAAAGCAGCGAGCAAATTTCAGCGTTAATACAGTTTTTAAGTCATCATTTAGTTTGACTTTTCTATGAATATGCAACAAATGTCATGCAGTATGAAACAGTGTACATATCTACTGTACAACAATATATGATCACAGTCCACATTTGAATTCTTTTTGCCATGTGTTATAACAAGAGTTGATGCTTCTTTCAGTTGACTTGTTTGAATCCCATTAATACAAATATTCACTTCATGTTTCTGTTCTGTAACATCCACTAATTGAGAATGTGTAACTTGTAAAACTGCAGCGTTGAATTTCGTAACTGAGATTAGGAAAACTATATCAGAGGGCTGGATGGACCGTGTGGTTCCTCAGCTCCATCACCTATTAATAAACTCGTGTTTTTGTGAGATTAAGTTACCATGTTGGTTATAATAATTAATTTCAGGCCACAGCATGAGTTTGTTCTTAAATGTACAGCTTGCTTAATTCATCCTTAAATCAACCCTACTGTGCCCTACTAAAATGCAGAAGTTATCAATTTGCACTATTTATAATGACTTGGCTCTGAAAAACGTCATCCATCTATCTATATATATGTATATACACACTTTTGATGATATACATATATACATAATGGAACATGCCCGTTTTAGAAAGGCAGCACTTTCCATTTAAGACAGACCCATAGTAACTAACTAGTGTTTGCTATAACACTATCTATCTTACAGCATTTGTCAAGTTCATCGCCTACTATTTTCTTGTCCTTTCTTCTGTGTACCTTACACTGTAAGAAAAGCAATGATACAAAAATCACCATATATTCTAGGTTCTCTTAAGCCAGAAATGTGACACTACATGCTGGCATTTTGCTGTTGACTTCAGGCCAGTTTGGATATAGATTATTTCCCCACTGGTTGGCTACTGCTCTCCTCCATCTCATTCATGTAAGGTACTCATTTGAGCTATATCAAAACTCGTGTACACATGTAACACAAGAGAAAGGGCTCTGCCAGTTTTAAGGAACCTGGTACGTAAGTTCAGTTCCCTCTTTTCAAGAGTATCGCAAATGTGCGCTGGATAAAATCAGTCACACATGGGTTTGCTACGCTGATGCTATGTGAGTGTTTTTAGAAAGCCTTATTGGAACACAATTTCTGCCCAGCTGGGATCAGAACCAAATTTCACTAACACTCATTCAGAGTAATCAAGTTTTATATTTCTTTCCTGAAATGGTAATCACTCTTTCTGCAATTAGCAAGCCTGCTGCATAAATGGAAAATCACCTGGGGGAGGGTGTTTCAAGTGCATTCACTTCGCATTCCACTTCAGCCTACCTTGGGCACGGTACTGGGCTTTGAATGAACAGAGAGGGGAGGGTGCATTGAAAATGGGGGCTGGCAACAGTCAGGATCACAGTGGGCTGCTCTTAGATTTTTACTGTGAGAAGTCACTTTGGCTAATGACACTGAATTTGTCACAACCAAATGGACATAAATACACCAGCACCATTGGTGGTTGCTATTGGGAGGGTTGGGCAGGGGGGCTTGGATGCCCTGCACCTAACAGAGGCTGCTGCCTTGTTACTTGAATTGGCCTAAGGATAGTTAATGGGGAGAAGCACACACGGAACCCCTTTCTCCATCAACAGGAGCCAGGGGTGGCTGTTAACTTACACATCTCACTTACATGACCGCAGATAGGTGAGGTAAAGCCAGGTCAGCACATGATGACACAAAAGATCTTCTCCGTGCCCTGGAGATGTTGCAGACTGAGCTCACTGCACCGAAGTAATTCATTGTGCATACAGAGCAAACTGAAAGGAGATCAAATCCAGCATAACTGTACGAAAGCTCTGACATCTCCAGCTAATCCATATCTCTTCTAAAAATAACTGACTTCTTAAACCCAGAAGACGTGATGGAGCCAATCCAGCTGAGCATCAGTAACTCATAAGGGGGCAAATCACTTGGGGACCAACAGGAACCTCTGCAGGAAGGAAACAAAAAGCAAAGTCACACACAAAGATGCACCCATACATGTACCCCATTGGCTGCCACTCCAGGGCATTGCTGCAGTGCAGCCCCACAGGCCCATGCTAAGGAAATCGGCTTCATCAGAGTGGTACCTTCAATACCCAGGAGAACATGTATGCTCATGCAGTGGCACATCTGAGAGTTTTCTCAGAAACACTGCATGCCATGTTGGTGTGCTGGAGAGATACAAATGGGATCAAGTGCATTGCAATGCCAGGGGGATCAGGAGAACAGAAACTTACTCTACGAAAGAGTCACTGTGTTTAAATGGTTTCTATTCCCATAAACCTGAACCCTGGGTTTCAAAAAGCCTGTTCCCAGTAAGCCCACCAGAGAGGAGCCTTAGAACAGGCCATAGGAGGGAAAGTGACCAAAAGGATGGCTCAAACAAAACTGATTTGACTCACACTATTGAAGACACGAAATCAGTCTGGGTCTTTCTGTCAGATTCCTGATGCTCAGTAGAAATAACAGGGAAGAGGGGAACATGGATACATACACACAAAACAGCTGCTTTTCAGACAAGGTTTGAAGTTGTGTCTACCACACCTCTAAGGTATCACTGCTATTTATAAACAACAATACAGAATATTTTAAGGGACTCAGAACATGTTGAATTTCATTCAGATTTCAAATATTATGGGGTTGCAAATGGTTTCTTGTGCAGTAGCAGAAAACAAAATCCTAAAACTTCTATTCCATAATAAATACCAGGTCTTAAATCAGTGGGGCTTGGAGCTGCCTGTCATTGCAACTGTTACTACTTACAACCCAAGGCTGGTTCATATTCCCCACCCCACACCCCAGATACAAAGCAACCAATGTGATAATGGGACGTTGGTGTGCCACCATCATAGAATCATGGAGAGGTTTGGGTTGCAAAGGACCTTAAAATCACCCAGTTCCAACCCCCTGCCATGGGCAGGGATGCCTCACACTAGCACCCAACAATAGCACATTGCTTTAGGATGGATGGGAGGGCTTTGGCACCAAAATAGGTGGCTTGTCCCCAAACACTTCAGCCGCCAGCTTCAACGTTCCTTATGGTACCGTGCACACCCACTTCAGGTGGCAGCCTCCAGCCCCATTTGTCCAGTGTGACATCCTTACCAGAGTAGCTAGAACAGCTCGTAGCCAGCCATGGGGACTCTGGAGTCATCTGCCTTGCCCAGCCTTGGTCCAGCATCTGAAGGGCAAGAAGGATGGGGTTTATTTAGTTCTTTGTTAATACCCCAGTGGCACAGGGAAGCACACTAGGGACCCTCTCTCCATTCCATTGTCTTACCTGGCCCAGGTGGTACATCAATCCTTTTCTCAAAACACAGAAAATTTTATTTCTGATGAACACTGGCCCAGTGGCCATCACTAAGGAAGGTGGAAAAGGTGAATAACCATCTCTGCCCTATTTTACCCATCCTGACCACCTGCTTACCGTTAAGGCCCTGGGTTCCCCACCTTTCCAAGGACACCCTGCCCTAGACAAAACCCTAGCTTCTGTGCCACACGAGGCTGATGGAGTGCTCAGTTACATGGGCCTGGAACTGCCTGAAATCCTCTGCTTGCCCTCACGTTTCCTCTTTCTCCTCCAAGACCCAGATGTGCAGCCTGGGATGACAGCATGGATGAGGCATGGGGGCAAGCCACCAGTGGCAGCTTAACAGAGACACCAGACCTTTATCAAATTAGGAGGAAACAAAAACATAAATCCCCTAAACTTCCCGAATAAACATAAGCAATGCCATTGAAAAAGCAGTAATTGGAAAGGAAACCCCCGATGAGGAAAGAAACCCACCAAAGGAAAAGGAGCCTAATTCGGAGGCCTTGACTGTGCTGTGTATCACAGAACACAGAGGCACCCTTTTTGATAGGAACATCTGGTGAACCTGACACTGAGGCCCAAAATACTTAATTTTACATAAGTGACTTTTAAACACACAAGATCATTAGCTCTTCAGTCTGCGTGTCAGGACTGACTAGAGCTGCCACGATCCATTTGCTTTAAAGCAGCACTTAAGGCTTTTCTTCCCTTACGCTTTGTCGGAGTTGCACAGGTCCCAGCGAAACGATAGGCAGGAATTAGCTTTTCACAAACAATACCATTCTGATTTTAAATCGGCACATGAAACAATTAATTTTGTAGGATAAGGAATCTGTTGCAAATATACAGCAGTACACCCACACACCACCATCTGCTGCGGAGAATTAAATGTACAACTCACAAATGAAATCCTGCAAAGTTGGTGCAAAAAGGTCCTTGCTTGAATTTAAACAAGGCTGTGGAAACCTGCAAACACATTGCGAAAGATCATGAAAACAATAACAAATTTTTCCATCTGTGAGTCAGTTCTAGCAGGGTTGAGCGGTTGGTTTGCTTTTTTTATATTGGTGTATTTGCCATCAGCATTGCAGCTCACAATGCAAGTTGTGTCTAAGGTGTGTTTGAGCTCTTCTCCTGGCCAGGGCAAAGTCGCCCACAGAGGGGCTCCTAAAAGGATCCATGACATTACAGCAGCTCTTCTATGTTTAGGGGGCAAAACCCCCCCAAACCCCAAAACCCACAAGAAATTCCTGGGTTTGAATATTCAGTTTAGCCACAATTTTTTAAAAAGTTAGCAAATCTGGCAATTGTTGTGGATGTTTTATTATTAGAATTATTAACAAACACTGTTCTGCTGAAGTGAGGAAAAATAAATATCAACAACTACTGCTGCCATGAAAAACTCCAACAACAAACAGATATCTGCATCCCTTTGACTTCCCTGAAGCCAAGTGTTCATTTTCTCACTTTGTCTCCTTGTTTTCTTCTAACATACCCATTTGAAATATGCTCTCTGTTTTACACCTAGTAGAAGCAGAGGATACTAAGCCATGTTTGCTGACATTCTCTACTGAGGAGATGGCAATGACTCTTCATAGCCAAGAAAGGCAATGAAGTCCCTTGACCTAATACATGCCAGTAAAACACGTGGCTCTGTCTGAGCATGCTGGAGCAGACTGAAAGTGAGCTCTTTGTAGAGTTGCAGCCCCTGCCTTTTCCGTGCTTAGCATTAACCCTCTGGATAGCTGAGACTATTGAGCACCCATTGGCTGTAAATGAGCCTAGGACCTGCTCCTCACACTCCCACCACTGTATACCTCAAAAAAGTAGTCTTCTGCAGCATTAGGATGACTGAAGCCACGCCAGTGATCCCTCAAATACAGATGCCCCTCTCTCACATTTTTAAATAGGGTGCCAAGAAAAAGTGCTGACCTTTTCTTGGGTTACTACTTCATTTTATCAGTAAAAGAGCTATAAACACAAACCACACAGTTATGATGCTACCAAGCCCATCAGTATCTGGAATTTTACCTGCACATCCCCAAAACCAAAACCATGAGGGTATGTATGAAATACAAGGGACAGCATTCCTCTGCCACAGCCCAGCATTGCTCTGGTTTGGTGTTTTTATGTATTTTAGCAGGGCTCTTTTAGAAAATGAGATTTTCTAAACCTTTCCCAAATGCATGGGCTTTTTTAACATGCACTTATCCTCTCGCACACCTGGGAAGTACTCTCAGTACACACACACTGAGTATAATTTATGCTAAGGACCTGTTACATGTTTAACTCCGATAAAGTGTATCTGTAATTAAGAAACGCAGCATCAGAGGTACAGCATGCATGTAAATTTGCAGAAAGGGTTCTATCAACTGAACGAATGCTGCTAAAGACTATTTAAAACCACAACCTAATCAGAAAGCTACGCATATATATGTATTTATATCAATATCACGAAACCCTTTGACATCCTCAGCACTGCTAACACTCTGACTAGAAGCCGACTTAACACAGCTGCCTTGAGCACGCTTGCATGCATAAAGAATCAAGTGACTTGATTAATCAGTTAAAGTTGCTGAATCATGGGCTTGCAGCCATGCCTGCAAAGCCTTGGCTATCAACGGGAAACCATCAGCATGGGATTTAGATGAATTTCTGTCACCTAAGATGGTCCTCAGAGCTGTACAGACCTTATCTTTGCCAGGTTTTTTTTATGAGGGATAAAATCTCTGTCCTGAAAAAAATGAGCCTTGTCGAAAGGGTCTAAGTGTGTGTGTGAGAAGGGAGTCCAAAAGTAAGTGTCAAAAGGGAAGCAGATCTTGGAATAAGAGGTAGGAAAGCTGTGAGCAAGAAAACCCTGAATCCACTTGGAAGACCCTTCCGACAAGCACAGGCTAAGGCTCCAGACTGTGTGGCCATACCAAGCAGCTGAAGATGTATCCCAGCTTGAGCAAACCACATCTGAAATTCAGCAGCATCACCAAGGAAGGAGCAGGAAGAAATGAACTGGTAGGAGTGGAAAGCAAAAGCAGGCAGGCAGTCTAACAGAAAACTACAAGAAAACAGAGGAGCATTTCCAACCCTAACTATTCTGTGATTCTATGATTTCTGGGCACCTGGGGCATGAACCACTTTGCCATGAGCTTTCAAAAGGCAGGGAAGCTAGGGGGGAAAATGCTTTTCCTTAATGCATAAAAGTAAATCTTTCCAGAGAAAAGATGAATTTCTAGGGAATGCTTCATTTGACACTCACTGTAGAGGCTCTCTGCGTGGCTCATCCTTCCCAGTACCGTGCAAGCTTCACCTCTTCTCAGGAGGGCTGGAAGCTCTGGGAGAAGAAACTTACTTCCTGTGTCAGCCTGTGCTTCACAAGAACACCTCAAACCAAAATCACTATACCCTACAAAAACCACCCGAGAATGGTGCCTTTTGCCATTGGGTTCAACCCCTCCCTTCCAATGCTATTGGATGAATCCTTGAGTTGGGTCTTCAGCTGGGATTAACAACCACTGTTCCTCTGCAGGCACTGACCCAGCTGCTTTCTGTTAGGAACTCAAGGAAAGTTTGATTGAATGAATTTATTTCTCCCACCTGCCCACACTTCCCAGCAGAACAAGGATGTGGTGGGGGGAGAAAGGCCTTAGGGGAACAGATCAGGCAGGAGAGGTGTCCCTGCAGAGAACTGTTGCTCAGTTACTGGTGCTTTCTTGCCCAGCAGATCATACCAGAGAGGACCATGATCACACATTTGGCCAGTCTTTCCTGCCAGGCAGCATTTGCTTTGCTTTTTCAGAGTGTGAGCAGTGTCCTTGAATGAGTGTCTAGCATAAAAGGAAAAGGAGGGCAGCCTTGGTGCCAAACCTTTTACATTTCCTCCACAGTGTGACTCTGCTGCACTTGTAAATGATCATATTAACATGTATTAGAGGAGTTCATGTGCTAGTAATGGAGGAGATTGTCAAAGCACAGTATCTTATCTATTAAAATAGCCAAAGTAATAGTATCATGTCAGCTAAATTAAAAAGAAGAAAAGATACTGAACAGGTCATTCACTACCTAAAACCTGTGTATCTTTGGCTACACACATATATATGTCAATATGAACTGACTATGTGAATGTGTATTTGCAACATTAAAAGATAAAATACTGTTCTTTGCCATGTTATAAACTGAGTTTGTGCGATGGAACAGAATTTAAAGCTAAGTTAAAACCTCTTGAGAATAAGAGGTTTATAATGGAAATGCTGACAGATTCCTAACTATAGCACTGGGATCTCTCTTGCTGTTATGACCAGATAAACCAACAAGGTAATTCAATGTAGTGTCCCAGCTCCGAGACACTAACACACTCCTTCTGGTCCCAGCTGCTGAGGGAAAGTTAAATATAAAACTTAATGAAACTGCAGTGACGGACTACAGGGCTGGATGGTTGCCCTGCACCAGGGAAAGGTGAATTTCTCTCCTGGGAAGGTGTCTGAAGGGCAGATAATGACTGGCTGGATCATGTGCAAGTGGTGGCTGCACCCTTCTGAAGTTTTCCTTAGCTGAAGTCAGACGGCTGAGGACAAGGGGCTGTAAGAATCAACCGCAGTCACTGCACACGTATCAGACCAAGAAACAAACAGAAATGCAGAGCACTTTGAACACACCCACCACACCTCCACATGATGGATGCTGAGGGCACAAGCAGTGCTCACAGGGGCTGGGGAACATAAACCTGCCATCTTTCCCCACAGAATTGCCCCAGAACTCTTCAGTTTAGCAACTCAGGTGCTGGGGAATCCAAGTCCACTCGGTGACAGCTAGAGGAAAGCTCAGGTGTGGATGGACGTTCAATCCTTGCCCTGTTTCCAGAGCCTTTCCCTGGCCTCAGAGGCGGGAGGTAGCGGCTGGGTTGTGCTAAGCCAGCATAGTTGTTCAAATAGCAGACAAATCTGCCAGCAGCAGCAGTGCGATTCATGCCACGCTTTAACACCCAGATAACTTTGCTACTCCTTTGTGTGCCATGTATAAAATTACTGAGGCTGCTGGAGGTGCATGTGCTGCCTCTACCTACACATGAAATCCTGAGCAAACTTCCTGAGGTTGGTGGGCTGGTAGCACTGCCTACTGTCAAGACCGTCTGACATTTCCAATTACAAGACTCTACTTTCAGCTGCTTATAACTGTCATATTTTGAGCAGTAACTTGTCATTTTCCATCCTGGGCATCTGCCTCAGGCTGAATTTTTTTTGGAAAGCTTCAGCCCAAACAATATAGCTATTCCCAAGGGCAAGGCCAGGGAACAATGCGCTGTTTTGCAATGGTAAAAGAGAAAAAGAACTGACATGCTCTTCTTTAAGATGCACCGTGGCTCCTCACAGTTTGGATAGGGGAGTAGAAATTTAGTCGACTTGTGACCTTTGTATTAAGCATGTGCCTCTTCAGTACAGCTGTGGAAATCTGTGCAAGTGTGGCCAAGTGAAAGCATTTGAAAACAATTCAATCCGAGTTCCTCTGCAAAGACTTTATTCAGTGGGAATCCTAAAACCATTGAGAATCCTGTCTTGCTGGGCTTGTCTTGCCTTTTAGCTTGTTCAGAATGGAGTAGCCCCATCCCAGCCAACCCACAGCACATAGCAGCTAAATCCCTTTGCAGCACTCACCACAGTGCAGGCTCACAGACTCAAGGCCACATGCCACACATACATGTTAATGCCTGCTTAAGGGATCAGAGCAAGATACCACCTTTAGTCACAGCTCCTCATCGCTATGGTGTTGGGTCCAAAGATCACCTGTTTCCTGGCATGCAAATATCACCTGTTTGCTGGCATTCAGACTACAAAGGGAATAAATCCAACCATGCTAGCACAGGAGAAAGAAGACTTGGGCCAGGATCCTGAGTAGCTGCAGCTCTAAGGAAAAGTAGGGACATTTAGACAATTCCCATGGGCTGAGTGAAGACAGTGGGACAGAGCAACAGTGCAGGTGTGGGAAGCCTGATGCTGAGCAGAGAAAGGGATTGAGCCTCATTAAATTATCCCAGACTGGGAGGATTTGGATTATCTAGGCAAAGAGGCTGAGAAAAGGCGGAACTGGAACAAGGATGAGATGGAGGGGAATGGGCAGAGTGATTTGCACCCACCAGAGCTGCCAGCTTCCCAGGACTGGGAATGGGATCCAGGATCCTGAGTCTTACCATCAAGAGGCTGCCAAAAAGAGCGCTGAGATCCCATCATTCCCAGTTGGAAATGGCAGGCTTTACAGCTCCTAGCACGGCGTGGCTCTTCCTGGGTTCACAGCCCACCAGCAGGAGTTGCAGCTGGAAGTGCTCCGCACTCTGGAAATCAGATGCCAGAATGAACAGCACACATTTAGCAACCCTGTGCACAATGTCTGGGTTAAACAGCCCCCCCAGGCTCACAAAGCAGACTTCTGGCAGAAGCCAGGTCTGCAAGGCACCATTCAGATGAACAAGGATAGCATCCCGTGCCCAGCAGCATTCATCACAGCCCTCTCAACTTCTACAGCAAGCAAAGCAGGGACCAGAACCAGAGCTAACCTGTCCTCCTAACTCGTCCTGAGCACCAGCTCCTATACCAAGTGTGGCAGAAAGAACGTGTGACATTAAAACTGCAATGTGATTTGCACGCACAAGTGATGCAGGCAGCTTCTATTCAGGGATTCCCTAAATTGAAGTGTAGGAATTTACAATCCTTCCTCATGTCCTTTGAATACAGAAATTGAGGAGAGAGAAAAAATGGAGGGTGTTTTCATTCTCGGAAGTTGTCTTTGAATAGTGCATCCTGCCTTTACAGAAAGCTGATGTTTACTACTGCCATGCATTTAGTTTGAAATTCAGTTCATCTGCTGTAAGAAATTACTCAGACCATTAATTTAGGAAGCCAATGCTGAAAGATCATGAATGTTAAGAATTCTACTTATGTTGGGTCTGGGAAATTTAATGAATAAAAGAGACTTTTCATCAGCATCTCAAGCCATAATATTTTAATGCTATTGGCATTAATTAAAATATCTGGAATTTTTAAAGGAGCCTTCTCCTTCTTCCTTTACATTTTTTACTTCTAGCATTAAAACAGAAGCATAATTTTGCTAAAGCCACAGAAAATGTTCTTTGTGGCTGTTCATCTCATTTATAATCGTGTCATGGCAGGAACAACCTTTCACTGATATTTTGTTATTGCTTCAGAAGTTTCCCCCCTAATAACTTCTTTCTCACCCCCTTTCCCAAGCACCAGCAGGTCTGGATTTGTCTTCTGTGCAGGGCTGGGAAGATAAAAGTCCGGATGATTTGGCATCGTGCAAGGGACTGAACTCTCAGTGTCTGATTAATGATACTATGCATCTCAGAAGGTAGTGATTCCCTCCTTTAGAGCTTAGGGGGGAAATCAGACTAACCTTTGAATTCATACTTCATCATCTTCCCCTGACATTTGTGCCTTCCTGCAGGACACCAGGGCTGCAGCTCTCAAGCAGTCCCAGGGTCTCAGCAGCAGCAGCAGCAGCGCTGCCTTTCTTTCCTACACCAATATAGCAAATGCTCCATCAAAGAAGGGGGCACCTTCTCTTCTGCAGGCTGCTTTATGGGCACGGTGGGTGCGCACAGATCCAATCTGCCTGACAAAGGCACTGACTTCTCAAAGGGGACATCGTTGCACTGTGGGATGAGCAGATCGTGACTGTCGAGGTCTCCGCTGCTTATGCTGTGACCGGTGCCAGCAGTGCCGAATGCAAAGGCTAGAGGTGGCTTTGGCATGACTCTGAGGTCTTGTGAAGTGGACTCCTTCCCTGACTTGAGAGTTCAGATGTGCTCAGAAAGATAAAAGGCTCTTTTTGTCTCTGATCTTAAGCTCACAGGTTTTTATTTGGATTTTTTTTTTAAGTATCTAAATATACAGTCACTTGCTAGTTATTAATAGAGGGACCTCACCCTATTTGATGCTGTTCTCACTTCTTAGAGTGTCTAATTAAAGGAGGGACACAGGAACTGCCATGTGCTGCTCAGCCACTTGGCTCAATTGAGAAAATGGAGCCAGTGGGTTTTCCAGCTGCTGAAAAGTGAGTGCCACAGACTGCCTCAGATGGAACAAGCGCTGTGCTGTTGTCTGGTCAAGGCAGGGTCAGGGGCAATGAAACATCAGGCACAGTGAAGAAGCTGCTATGCTTTCAGAGGCACTTAAACAGGCATTTTCTGTTGAAAAGGACAAAATCGTAGCTGCCTGAAAAGCAAAAATAGCATTTTGCAGTGGATGAGGGGAAGCAGAGCTTCCACAAGAACAGCAATAACAAGAAGAAGAGGTGCTTTTTATTTCCACCAAATTGGGCACTGTCTCTTCTGTCTCAGAGGTGCCTGGCACAAAACAAAGCCACTGCTGTTGGGATGCTGCACACCGGTGCGTTGCAGAAAAGAGGCAGGTCACTGCTTCCTGGCAGTGTTTTCTCCTCCACAGCTAATATGCCGATTCAGCAGGCTGCCAAGCTTGCCTGTGCTTATTTCTGTGCTGGGCACAGCCAGGTGTCACACAGGTGAGGTTGCACACAGACATACAGGAGGCCCAGAGGGCTTTTATCTATTTTCTCCATGTGGCTGAAAGAGCACTCAAAGGCACCTGCTGATTTTGTATGTTCGGTGCCGCAGAGAAGAAAATCAATGTGGGAACTACAGATGGCTTCAGCATTACAGGGTAATCCAGGCTGCTTTGCGATGGAAACAGAACTGATTTACTCTTAACGGCTTAACTTTACTGACCATTGTAATCTGTTTCATTATTCAAAGGCAAACACTGAAACAGCATTTTGTGAACATGCCTGATTGTTTCAGGTGGAAGGAGATGAGAACCATTTGTGTAGCATTTCAGGCACTTGTTTTAGTGGCTTCACATGGCTTCAGGAAGCTTTTTGTCTCTCTGATATTGAGCTGCCTTTAGCAGGTCTCTTTTTTTTTCCCCTATGCCTTGGGATCCAGCCTCATTTCCTTGTTTATTCTGCACTCCAGTGCTATCAGCCATCCTCAAGTGTTTGTCTCATCACCTTCAAGACTGCACCTCTACCCAGGAAAACAGTGAGGGACAAACTTTCTGCTCTCTGCAGGCTTTTCTCCCAGTAAGCTGTAAAATGATGTTTGTTTGGCTCATATTCTTAGCTAGCTACAGACTCCCCAGTGAGACCCCCTACCCTGTCAATTGCTGACTAATCGTGCCTGCAGCAAAAGTAATCCGAACCAGGGAGCTGTTCAGCAGCAGCAGAAGGATCCATTAAAACAGATTATGCTCTTTGCTCTGTTTCTGTACTTACCCTGCGGGATCAGCCTGCCCAGCCACTGCCCCAGTGCACACGCACCCAGCACTCTGCAGAGTCACCCTGGAGTGTCCCCTTGGCAGGTTTGCAAGGCTTATATAGCAAAGGGACAGGCACAGTTGGGGCCAGCGAGGTCTGTGCAGCAAGGCAGCTGGCTGTGAGGTGATGCTTACAGGCAGGCTAGCCCAGGAAGCTGCTGTGATGTATTTTAGCTTATCCTCAGCACACAGGCAGCAAAACAGCTCTGTATTTGATTTGGCTGAACCTTCCACTGACACTTCAAGGGGATCAAACACCTAGAGTAGTCAGGCCCCAGGGAAAGAAAAAGTGCATAGTAGTGATACCCAGAGTTAATTCAGCCTCAAATCTCAGTGGCCACCCAGCATCAAGAAAGACCCCAGCTTGAGGAGAGGAGCAGAACTTTTTCAGCCATTAGAACAAGCCCTTGATATTTACATTGCTTCATTGTAGAGCAGCTTGGTTACAGGTCCTTCATTTCGATTCATGGCATGAGGCCAGTCCCGGTGTGTTTCATTACACCTTTGAAGACCCTGTCTCCAGCTCAGCACCTTGCTTCCAGCATTGATTTTCTGGAGGTACCATGCCTCTGCCTCTCCACCAGCTGCACCAGGTGTTGACTCTGTGGCAAGGTCTGCTGCTCCAGCTGCTCTTGCTCCAACCTTGTGACTACCATTTCACCCTGGAGATGCCCATCTCTTTCCAAGGAAAGCTACCTGTGCTCTTCGGTTCAGTGGTCTTTTGTTCAGTGCCTCAGTGTGCCCAAGTGTGTCTCTGGGAGTCATTTTTCTTGGTCACAGGAAGCCAGTCTGACTGCAAGGATCATAACCCCCCTTACAACCTGCTGTACTAAATGGAACATATAAAGTCCTTGTTACATCCGTGAGCTTAATGCAGCCACCTCCAGCTGAGCTATGACCGCTGCTAATAATGCAGGAGCTGCTTTGCAGTGTGTCAGGAAGCTGACACAAACTGGAGAATGAGGGACACCGGTAAAATGGAGTTACCTTGATTGGACAATGAATCAGCAACCCCTTCTGCTCTGGAAAGCACTGTGTGGTTAATGCCACATGGCCAGACTTTGCTAGGCTTCCTCTTACCACTTTGTTTAATGTGTGACATTAAAGCTACCGCCTCAGCCAGTAGGACAGGTGTATGCAGAATGTACCTATTTACCTTGCAGGTTTTTAAACCTCCCCAATTGAAGTTGGTTATGTAAAGCAGCAAAAGCTACACAATTTAAATTGGCCTGGCTTCTGAAAGCTGCAGGTTCCAGGACCTGAAAGAAAGCCCTCAGCTAGACTTGAGTATCCAAGGGAGGTCCTTTTGGCATACAAAGATCAAGCACTAATGGAAATTCAAACATACCTTTACACCTAGGTTTTATCTAATTCCAGTTTCACGCAAAATAATGTTGCCCTAGAAATAAAATTTCCCCATATGTCTGCTGCAGCTCTACAATGGCCATTTAGTGGAGCAGTAAAGCAAAGCACCAGGTACTTGACAGCTCTCTTTGTGTCACTGGCAACACGCCTTCTAATTCTGGAGAGCTACTGCCATGTACTCCAACAGGGTTTCTTTGCTTTCCTGAAGCAGTTACATGGCTTAAGAATTTGGTCATCTTTTCTGCTAATAGGAATCGTATATAGGAGAAGGACATAAGTCGAAGGCACTGCACATTAAAATCTAGCTAGCTCAGGACACCATAATATGATCTATGCAGCTCTGCAAAATGAATTTTTATTATTTTCCCAGCTTAACATGGTTGCATTAATATTTCATTACATAGATTTCACTATGATTTTGGTCCTGTTACTGTCTCAACCAATTTATTGCTTGAGAAGGTTATTTTTAATCTTCAGCAGTAAGTGAGAATATACCCTCAGAAAACCTTTCCCAATGTGGAATTTCTTTGCTGTTTCATTATAATTGAGGTGATGCTGTATCCAACAGCTCTTTATCAGAACAAAATATATATTCCAGTTTTAAGTGGGGAGGGAGGCTTATCAGTTTATAGCTCAAATGTCTGTGTTCTCCACTTGTCTTGCTTTTTAATTATAGAATTTCAGACATTAAGAATTGAGAGAATGAGTTAAAAAGACATGATCTCATACAGAAAAGCTGGGTTTAGCGCTGAGCACTCAGTCCAGCAGGCCCCTGGGGTACTACAGCACTGGTGCTCCAGTGATTTGCCTTTGAAAAATGAAGGTGTTTATTTGGGCTTTGCTTCAAACAGGGTTGAGGATATAAAAGGCACAGGCATCTTTAGGCCATATTTGTTTCTTTTTAGGCTTATGATTTAGAGCCCTGTGTCTCAGAGCCAGTCCTGGCAGCCAGAGAATGAGGAAGGGCCAAAGAAAGGGAGAATCTGATTTTAGCCCCGTCTCCCACCAGCCTCACTCAGGCACCAGAGGAGGGTTTAGCAGCCAGGATGTTCACTGAATAGAAGGGGTAAAAAACCTCTCATAAAAAATGTCTCACAAAATCTGCTTCACAGGTACAAAACATTTCTCAATGTCAAACATAAGTAATAAGTGTTAATTACTCATCCCCTTACCAATGCGAAAAACATCCTCACTCCCCAGTTCCAGTTCTCTCCAGGTGTAGGCACTGATACTGCATTTCCCCTTAATTTGAGCCTCAAAGATGAAGGACGGTTTTGGTCCTGTATTCTGCCTTGTGGAGTCTGCTCTCATTGCTTTGCGGACAAATTCCTTGTTGTATCCAAGTGCAGGGTTATTTTCCCTACTGCTACGGGGATATACAAGATGGGAGAGGGGTGCAGACAATTCTCTACCTACCACTGACATAAAACATAACTGTCCCTTCATCTTACAGGAAACCCAGGCTACTCCCAAAGGTACAAAGAGACACACAGGGCTGCCAGTCCAAACCTATGATAAGCAGATGACTTGCTGGTTTGTCCCCTTGGATATAAAGTCAAAATGTTTCCCTGTTTGTTGGCAGGTCTCCTCCTTCCTGAGCTGCTCGGACTGTTCCCTGGCTTTTCCCTGGAGCAGTACTGTTGTGCACCATTCTTCATATGTGCCAAAATACCCAGGCAGAGTTTCCCCCGGGCTGCCTTTTACCTTCCAAACTGTATCCTCTGCAAGCTCAGTCAAAGGAAAAACATGGATTTGATAGACCACTGTAGGTGTGCAGCCTGACATGGCATTAACATTTGTAGACACTTTTTCATGGTGCAAACTCAACGTGACTTGTTGCAAAGATGTCACAGTGGTCTTTATACACAGAGGAGTCCTCCTCCTCCTCCAACCTGTGTGTGAGCCCAAGGAATAGTCTTGTTTCTCCCTATTGATCTGTTTATTTGGAAAATATCTGCTCTTCCCCTCTGTCATATTATCACAGCTACAGTCATAAGAGCACCCTAACCCAAAGACAGCTTGAAGGATCACAGTGGTACATATCACCCAACAGGCCAGTGGAGTGTATTTAATGACAGTCACACACATCAACAGCACTCCATCAGGCCTCAGTACACTTAAGGTACCTGCATTTTGAGGGTTTTTACTTTTCAAGTGTTTCTTTTAAAACCCCTTCTATGGTAATCATAGCTCTTCCAGTTAGGGGACAATACAAAGCAGAACTAAAGAACACAATTTTTTCACTCTGCCCTTTCATGTTTCTCCAACTTCTCCCAGCCTGCTGGTAAGTGGCTCCAAACAGAATAGGTACAAATGAGCACATCAGTGTTTGTAAAAGTACGTTTTGGGGAGAAACCAGGAGGTGAGCCCATAGTTATCCCTTTAAAAGGCTCCAGAAATGATGCCGATCCAAACTGATGGTCTTAACTTTGACACTTACAGCACCAAACAACTCATAAAAACCTTCCTGGATTCTAAATATTGGGTATATTCTTCACAGGGAAGATGAGCAGCAGAGCAGATTTTCCACTGAAAACGTTTTCTCCTGCAATCTTTCCTGATCTGAGAATTGTAAAGAGTGCATGGAAATTACAAGCTGCTATCAAAATTACTGATACTAAAACTACCGTTTTATCCTGCATTAGAACAATTTTAACATTGTTAGAGGCACACATCTCTGCAATTTTGAAATTATTTGAGTCATGACAGAAAGACTCACAACTGCAATATTTATCTTTCAGACTCGTCTTAGGATGTTCCTGAAGCCTTGCGAGATGTCACATTATATAGTGCTTTGCAGGGACCACAGAAAGTCACTTTGACAAGTAACGCATGGAAATTGGAGCCATTGATTATGGAGGATTTAATTTTATCCATTCTGTATTCATGGTATGATAAATAAAAAAGACTTCAGTGGTCACTGTAGGACTGCAGCAACTCTACAAAAATGCAATTTATAGTTGCATATTTTTAACAGCGAGCTTTGGCATACATTTGATTAAATTCTGCTTTCCAGTGCACTTAATGAGAATTCTAATTCTCTAGAGATTTCTATAGGCATGCCAGGTAAAGAGGAGTCTATCAAGTTATAGCTGTGGTTGTTAGTACAAGGAGCTGGCTTCTTTGAAGAGAAATAAAATTCATAATCATGAATGCATATATTAGAATATTGCCAAGATACATATTGGCAGAGCAATAAATAGTAGGAAGATTTACTATCCACTCTGTTTCCCAATGTATACAAATGCAAGTGATACTTGTGAGGTATAACGTCTTTCAGGAATGTGTTTCAACTGAGTGGCTCAAGCAGACCTTATTTATTTTGGGTTCTCAGAGAATCTGAAGCTGATTCGGTCTCTAAATTTTAACAGGTTATCCCACTGCTTTCCCTGCTTGCCTGATGGGGAAGGTAAGGGATTTCCTCTATGGGAGATAAAGTCATTTTGTGAACTGGAAGCTACCCAGCTCTCTAAATAAAAAGGGTAAAAAAACCCAAAATAGCTTTTTCTTACCTGTTCATTTTTCGGTATCTTTCTGCTCCAGCACTTAGATTAGGATCATTCTTATTAAGACTATCTCACTACCACAATTTCCTTTAAAATGAGTTTCATCCTTCCTGGTAGGTATTTTTGGGGTGTCCAACAAGAACAGTTCCTTCCTATATAAATCTGTAGCCACAACCTTACCCCAGGTAAAAGGAGACTTGTTAAATTCCACAGATGATAGTTTAGTTTCAGCAAGTGTTTTATCCTTGGTTGCAGAACTGGGAGAATGACAAGACCTGTCACCACATAACCTGTTAGGGGAAACTCCTTGGAGCTGGTAAAATCCACTTCTAATACTGTCAAAGGTGAAGCACTTGATGAATAAGGGTATCTCCATGCTGTGACTGAACGCACAAATCAGTTCATATAAGCAGTCCTGAGCTGTCTCTGGCTCAACACCAAGTTTAGCTCCTTCCAGTCAGCCTTATTCTAGCCTAGCTATTGAAAAGTATGAGTTAAATCCTGGGCACATTCATCTCAGTGGCAAAATCCCAGTGGTACGAATGGAAGCATTATTTCTTCCATGCAGCTATCAGTGTATCTACAAGCTTCATAAAAAATACTCCAATTTGACATAAAATTAAACTGGATCTGGTTTCTGGGAGCTACAGAGTTTATTGGCCACTGGGGTTTTAATTCATTTTTTGGCGTGAAAAGTATTTACAAGAATATTTAGTCAGACGACACTTTTAACGTGCAGATTTCAGATTAACTAAGGAGTGCAGTAAGTTTCCTCCCACCTTTCTGATGGAGACCAGGGGGCAAGAAATCTTTCATTCAAGACAGCAGAAGGTAACACTGGTAAGACTAGGGGTAGAGCTCAGAGTTTCGAAGCTGTGCTCCAAGCTCCAGTCACCGGGTCACAGTGTTAGTCTTCAGGTAAGTATACTTTTCTTGCTGTTATTACCATAGTCCTGGCATTACAAAAGAATTGGTCTCTCCTAAAGAATATAAATTAACATAATAACCCCTTAGTTGTTATCACTTCAGTTGTCACTATCTGAACCAGAGGGCTTTTTAACACTGACCAATGCTTGATTTCTAATTCTTACACTGGAATTAAAAACAAAACACATTAACAAAAAACAAAAAATAGAACAAAGCACATGAAAGGAAAAGATTAAATATAGCTTGTGCTTATGCTGATTTTCAGAAATAGGCTAATAAACACTGCTTAGATGAAAGGAGCCTCAAGCGTTAAAGAAAGAAATCAGAAGGTCTCACTTAAGTGATTTTTTTGGCAGGAATCAAATTAACAAATATAATATGGATTGCTGACAAGGTGCTTGATCATTCTCTGCAGTAAGGATTTTTTTTATGTATATATCATATATATATACATATATATGCATGAGTTTGTGCGTGAGTTGATTCCATTAACACTTCATTTGATAATGATAAATGGCATTCTTATTTAAAGGAAAATATTAAAAAGTCCGATTTGCAAGAGCAAGTTAGGATATATGGCATTATTATGTCCTACTGTATTTGCTTCTCCTTTAAAAAACGCAAGCCTTCAATGAAGGACTTTGCTAGTGCAAAAGAATACAAACATTTTATTTAGTCCATAGACAATTTTCCTCTGATTCGATCTGCAAAGAACACAACGTATTTCTTTGTGAGAGGGTGGAGGATAAAATAAAAAGGGAGACATAAGAGAGACTTAATGAGATCATGGAACTCTTTCTTAAACAGTACAGCATCTTAATTTCCTGTAAATTCAAGTAACCTCCATCTGGGGGTTTATACTGTCAGCCTATATCTATGTCTGTCTGCCTTTACCCATCTCTCTAGGCATTCCTTGCTGTGGCTTCAGAGCATCACTGAAGGAAAACATGGGAGTACTGCATGCAGCGTAGCTGCAGAATCCAGCCCCTATTTGACAATGATTGGGTCTGACGTTGACAAGCACTCACACCCCATTCTCCGTCTCTTTTTGCTTGGCCTTAGATACACGTGTTGTCTGGCAAAAGTTAAAAATAAGACATTTAGGGCTAGGCTGTGGTCAGTTTTCATGTGCCTCCGCAGTGCAAGGAGGGGAAAGGGAGGGTGAAGGCAGCCACGTCTCAGCGTTCTGCACCACTTGCATCAAGGTCAGCCAGAACTGCTGCGAGAGCAAAGTCAGTGCCACCCAGAGCACATGGCTTGCTATAAAACGTGTTTTCCTTTTAGAAGCAGTCACCTGAATGTCCGGAGGGTCTGAGATGCTAAGGCATTGCCCCTACTGATCCAGGCAGCAAATTTAGCCTGGACACACCCAGATGCAGCCAGCTCCTCAGCCCCAGGGCTTCCAGCAAAATGTTCATGGGAATTATCTGATTTCTTTGAAAATGCCAGCATGTTTTTATTTTATTCTGATACATAAATTAAATATGGGAAATGGAAAAAATATTCGCAGAAACACAGAAACCGTAATGGCTGGGGGATGGAACAGTATTCATTTTGCCAATGAGAAGTCAATAGTTTCAGCTAAACATTTTGGATTAAAAGTATGATGGTCTGTCTAGGAAAGAATAACTGGTGAAAACCACCTCTTATTTATGAGCAGTTCCATTTCAGATCTTTATGCAGTAAAGTTGGCTGCTTCCCCCTCATTTCTCAGTTCTGAAGGGGTAGGTATAGGCAAAACATTTCTCCCTCCCCCAGTTTCCTATGGCTGGAGAATCTCCATGCCACCAACTGTCTGCCAAAGCAGCAGAAGTGTCATAACCCTGTTCTGGATTGCAGAGTACTGAGGGCTCACCTCAGGGGACTTCAGGGTCAAAGCTGAAACTGATTTATGTGAAAAGGGGACCAGAATGAATGAGAACAGGATGATGGGAATGAATGAGAAAGGAATGCTGGTCATAGAGCCTGCTCTGCTGCTGTACTATGCAGACATACTGCTGAATACCTCAGACATGTACCCATCTCCATCACAGAATGGGTTAGAGGGGTTCATTCCACTGCTGCTGTGGAAGGCTTGCCCAGTAATTCATATCATGTATTAGAAACCCTCTTCTAAAACATAGGGTATCTTATTGATTACTAGTTTACACTTATTTGTTTATGTAACAATACTGTCAAAGCTCAAAACCACCCTCTTCACTCCTATTGTGTTTACGGATGGTTCTTTGCAGCCTTCCGTATGCTAAGGCATGATCCCTATTCCCCCACTGAACTATTTCTGCTCCCTATTCCCCCTTTTTCTGCTCCTGCTCTAGGTCAAATTTCTTTCTTTCAAACCGAGGTGACAATTGGTCAGCACATTGCTGAAAAAGTCTTACTAAAGCCTTCTAAAGGGCATGATTTTTTTCCTAGCTCAACTGGAAATGCTTCTTTTGATACAGTGCCAAATATATGCCCAATTCTTCTGTATCAGCCCAACTGATACAGCCTTACTTTATATTAGAAATTGTCATTAGTTCCCAACTACCTGACCTTGCTACTTGAACTGTTGAATGTAATCCCATTTATATCTCTCCAGTCCCTGAGGATATCCTGCTTTTCTGTATGCTGTAAGGCTCCTTGCTATTGACAATCCCTCCCACCTTCAGCCATCAGCACATTTTTCTAGCAGGTTCTTATTCTTTTTGTGCCTAGTTGATTAATGGAAATATTAAGTGATATTGGTCCCCAGACTGTGCCTTCAGAAACTCCACTTTTAGCTCTCTCTCTAACCTGTATTTCCTCTTTCAGCATCATCTGTTATTATCTCCTTTAGCCAGTCTCTGCTTCTTTTACAATTTCGGGTCTAATCTTCATCTTTTCCAGTCAAACAGTTCTGTGTAGCTCTGTGTCAGATGCTTCTCTCACAGTGTATATACATCACATCTATTGCCATGTTCTTTGTCTAAAAGGATCAGGATAATCTAAAGATTATCAAGTTAATCTAGTAAATCTGCTTTTGGTAAACCTATTCAGTATGTTATCCTACTTCTGCCATTTGCTATGCTCTCAATTACTCTTCTTTCCAAAAGCACTTTGATGCCTTGCATACTACTGATGTCACGCTAATATGCCTACATTTAACTAGATTACAGGTTTTTTTACTGTCTTAAATATAGGAATCATGTCTGAAATTTCTCATACCACTCCTACTTTAACATAGTCCTAAATATCCTTCAAGTCGAAATGCAGTTTCAAATGCCAATTCCTTCAGAATACTGTGACGCACATCCCCTGAAAGAGCACTGCTTGAATTTTACCTCTACCTCAAAAGAAATCATTTCCATCCTTCCAAATTCACTCCCATCAAGCCAGTTTTCTTCCATCCAATTTCAGATCCATTGTTCAAATTGAACACTGAGGCACAAAATCATCTCATTTTTGGAAAGCATCTATGCCAACCTTAAGCCCATCCTCCCTCAAGTCAACCTCACTGTTATTTTCCTTGCTGTCATCTGCTTTTAATGGCTAAAAACCTCACTGTTTAACTTCTTTTGCGAGTTCTAAGTTGGCTTCAGTTCTCATTTTACCTCTGTGATTTTGGATCTTAGGCTTCCTGTTGATAACTCTTTCTCCATTCCTGGAAGAGTTCACCATTTTGAAATTTCAGAGTTTCCTCTCAGTAAAAATATCTGCAATGGAATAATATCAGAAGAACATTTATTCTAAAGCATTGCCAAAATTTGTTATTATCCTTTATATAGTATAACACAATTTCTTTATATTTATTGACTTCAGTAGCATCTGATATTTGAAAAGCATTGATTCACAGATTCAGTACAGCAGATTTTCTGAAGCTTAACATGCGTGTTTGATCAGAAAGCAAACTTCAAACCCTGTAAGCAGTTGATATGATGGGTTCTGTATGGCCCACCCACTATGCATATTGATTGGGCTAAAATATAACCCTGCAAAGTGTAGCTGCAGCTGGAAACGTCCCTCAATCAAAACAAAGCTCCTGGATCTGGATTTAATCTTTCTTTGACTCTATATCAAGTTTGCAATTCAAAAGAGGGTTTCTCTAATCGTCACCTTTGAAAGCTCACTTTGAGATCTGCAGTCAAACTCTGCCTTTATTTCCTCCTTCCTAATCACCAGCACCAGACAGCATAATTAGCAAATGAATGACAATTCAGAACCCACTGCAGAGCCCAAAGTGTGAGTTTGTTTGGTGATCAGGCCTTTCAATTGCAACTGCAGAAGGGGTATGGCAATCCATTCACTCCACCATAGAAATTTTGACTTTGCAGGGCTCTGAGCTTAAAAGTATATTGTGGGGTCTAATGGGGTTTTCTTGACAGAGGGAAAAACAACTCTTTGGAATATACACTTCTCAAATATTCATGTTAAACCTCAAGGCTCACATTCACACAGCCCTTTCTCTGAAAACAGTCATCCCTAACAAGGTGCAGAGGTCTGAAGCTTTACAGGTTTTTGGTGTGGAAATGCATATGCAAAGTAGAAAGTACCACCCTTTTCCTGTTGAACAGTTTAGCCTCCCAAGCAACCTCATGAATTCCCAGCTTATTTATATCAAAACAAAAGATAAACCAAAGTTCATTGAGGGGTCTCAACCACAGTAGAGATCTTGTTTCATAGAAAACCATATGTATTTCCAATATGTTTGTTTGCAATATCAATCCAGTCTATTTCTAGTATTGGAGATATTAGATATTCTTTAGGAAGATGTATCATTTGCCACTCATTCTTCCAGATTGTATATGAAAAAAACCACCATATTCCACCTGTACTAGAAGGTAGAACAATTGTCTTAAGCCTATTCTTAAATACAAATATACCACTGAACTTTATCATATCTTACATTACATGCTATGTAAAAGGTAAGACCTTGCCTACACAGCAAAACTGGAATGGTACTGTGGTCAGGGGTTATAGACTATGTTGACAGCTATCAAGATTGTCTCCCCCAGTAGATTCCACATGAGTACTGGTGTCAGAATAAAGTCACATTTGGGCATAATTAATTATTTTGGTGTACCATTTCAATATTCCAGTTCATAGAGTATAATAGAATATCTGTGCAATCCAATTCCTTATACATAGATGAGGCTTGATTGTAACTGTTAGTACCTTACAGAAGGTGTCATACCCAGGTTTCATGTATAGGAATTTAAACATACTGATCAATGATTTACTTAATGATAGGATCAAGATATAGCTGCCAAGTCATTGGTCCCATGCACACAGCTCACTTCAATATGATGTATTTCTGTAACTCACTTTAAAACTAATCAAAGTCCTACCCTGCTTGGTAATTAAGATTATATTTTCTCCATGAAATAGAAATTAACTTACTAAACACAGCTCCAATCTTAATTTTAAGCATCTTTCTATTAGTGCACAGCTATATCCCTGGTTTGGTACCACTGAAAAGGCTATTCTTGTCTTAACTTCTAGAAAAGATTATTAATGTCCTGTATCCCTGGCCCTGTGGTATTGATTTGCTGCCCCAGCTAACAGGAATATGTTGCTAAGNGTACCTTACAGAAGGTGTCATACCCAGGTTTCATGTATAGGAATTTAAACATACTGATCAATGATTTACTTAATGATAGGATCAAGATATAGCTGCCAAGTCATTGGTCCCATGCACACAGCTCACTTCAATATGATGTATTTCTGTAACTCACTTTAAAACTAATCAAAGTCCTACCCTGCTTGGTAATTAAGATTATATTTTCTCCATGAAATAGAAATTAACTTACTAAACACAGCTCCAATCTTAATTTTAAGCATCTTTCTATTAGTGCACAGCTATATCCCTGGTTTGGTACCACTGAAAAGGCTATTCTTGTCTTAACTTCTAGAAAAGATTATTAATGTCCTGTATCCCTGGCCCTGTGGTATTGATTTGCTGCCCCAGCTAACAGGAATATGTTGCTAAGGTGACTTATTTCTATCCCTTTCTTTATTGAATTTTCCTCCAAGTGAAGAAATGTGGCTCTCCTATACTGAGAATTACCTTGTTTCCATTAACAAGATGGCAAAAAATAATACGGTATCTCATGCTTCAACATTTCAAGTAAACCTTTCTGGTTTGTTTACTGGCACAGAAGAAAGAATCTTTATTCAGATAATCACAAGGCCTTACATAATAAATTAATAATATTTTTAGATAAAAAATAATGCTTAGATAATGTGACTTTGAGCAGTAATGTTTTTCTATCATGAATTTTGCTTTCATTCTTGTCTTCTGCTTCACTTAGAATTCCCAGCTCTTCATTATTAAGTTATAGCCTACAAACTATTAAAATTTACCAATTAGAACTGACTGATACTTTTTCAAAGTGAAAAGTTACGTGCTGATTTATTACAAACGATATTTACATCCCCACCTTTCATACACAGCCAGCATCTGCTCAGCTTACTCAAGAGTAGCTGCTGAATTTACCAGCCTGTGTCTGCCGATGACTGCAGATACTGGGAGGTGCCACTATAACGCACTTGTCAAAAGACAAATGCAACTTTAGGATGTATCCAAGAAGATATTTCCAAATGCAAAGAGCTTATACTACTGCATAAGGAACTCATATCACCTCTGAAACAGTCTGAACACTTCTGGTCCTCAGAGTCAAGAACAAAAAACAGTGGCAGATGTAAAGGACAGTGAAAGGGTGAAAGCAAGAGAAATAGGGAAAATTACTGCAGTCAATGAACAGTGTAATATAGGAAACACATGAGAGAGAAAAAAAATACCTGCTACAGGTGATTGCTGGCACTAAAGCTACAAGTATAAATAGGATCAATTTAGGCTAGAAATCAGAACATTTCTAATCATAAGAGCAATGATGTTCTAGAACAGGCTTCTACTAAGAGTAGAGCCTAAAAAATGCAACTGCCTGTAAGATGGAGTTTCATGTAAATGTACAGGATTATATGATTTGAGCACCAGTAACAACAGGGGATAGGGCTTCCTGCTTGTTTCCATTGTGAATTAACAATGCAACAATCAGACTTTCACTCGAACTGTATTATCAATAACAATGTGTGATTTTATGTGGTTTGTATAGTGCCAGAGCTGAGGTCCTCTTCCAAACTCCCCAAAGTAAATGCAGTAAGTACAAAAGCCACTAACAAGCTGTTGAGTTTTAAAATGTGATTGAGATGGAATGTGCTCAAGAGGAATGAGGTGGAAAGTGACTGAACTACAGTGCAGTCCAGCCCCAAGCTACAGAAGGTCCAAGCTAATCTGGGAAAGCAAAGGATGTCAGCCATAGCAAAGCAAAATTAAAAGATGGCTTCTAATTTAAAGAGAGCAAAGAAAACTATCTTCACACTTGATGAAGAAGAAATAGAGCCTTCCAGCGTAACTAACACAGACCTGGCCTGAGAAAGAGAGGTCCTCAGCCGTGAAAGGTGGAGCCAGCTGGTGAAGTCAGGTGCCTGAGAGAGAGAAAGAAATAAAAGAGTTGTGAAATAAGGTTTGCTGCTACAAATGAGTATAGGTTTGCAGTTTAAGGGAGGATGGAAGCAAGAGGTTTAACATTTAGATCATTACTCGTAGCTCTGTGTGGTGGCTATGTATCTTGGGTAACAGTGCTGTCACCTGAGCACAAACATGCCTTAGTGGAATAAGCACATGAGAACTCTGAAAAGGAATCAGCACCTGCATTTACCTTCTAAACTTACAGGTGAATGTTCTGAAATCTTGAGAATGACCTATAAAGGCCCTTCTAGTTCCAGCCTTATTTCTGTGACAAGATTCTTTTAAAATGTTCTCAAACCTAGCAGCAAGTTATTACAGATATTTCAATGCAATTTAACACCTGGCTGCATTCAACTACATTCCCACCTATAGCATATTTGTTATATTAAATAATAATATATTAATACCTTTTAAAATAGAATTTCTAAGCAAAAAGTGACCCAAATTAATATTATTTTCAGTGTGACATAGAAGGCTACAACTACCTCAGTACTATGCTCAAAACAACGGTGGAAAAAACACTGCTGCTCTCATTGTATTGGTATAGAAAATGAGAAAGTTTGTTACTGAGATCATGTCATATTTCAGCCACTGTAATTGTAATAGCAGGATGATTAGGATGGTTGTATTGGTGTAACAACCTCATGGTAGTAATCAGCATCTGTCACCCCTGTCAATAGTGCCAAAAAATCAAAACTGCGTTAGAAAGCAGATGCTTCTGGCTCCTTATTCATGTGATCAAATTAAGAGTCAGTTTTTGGGTCTTTCACATGCCAATGGCACTCTGTTTCCTTTAGAAAATTATTTCTGCTGTCAACCACTTTGTTTAGTGTAAATGGAAAAGCCACATTCTAGAGGAAGGCCACTTCCACAGACATTTCTGTGCAGGAGATAAAAGCTTCCTCTTGTTTCAGAGTGATATTACAGCCCACTATGATGCCCAAAACTAGAGTTAGAGCAACCTTCTAGGTCATCCAAACCTTGGCAAAATTGTCAGCTCTAAGCTTGCTGTTAATGAATGATTTTGAGAAAAGCAATTAGGACAAAAGAAAACCCATATATAAAAACTACTTCTTATGCCAGGCATGTATTTTGTAACTAAAGGCGGCAATCCACATACTCCACAAAATGTGCACAGAAGTAATAAATCCAGTATTAAATAATAAGTTCACTATGCTTTTGGCTATACAGTGGTTTCAGCTGGCTTTATTTTCCACATTATAACCAGCCACTGATAAGTATTCCTCAGATCCACACTGATGGCTAGGACTTAAATTTAGGAACTATACTTTTTTTGGCCAGAAGAACACTATAAGGGAACTTCTCTTTTATTTCATTGTAACAATGTTTTCCTATC
Source organism: Agapornis roseicollis (assembly GCA_002631895.1). Taxonomy (NCBI): domain Eukaryota; kingdom Metazoa; phylum Chordata; class Aves; order Psittaciformes; family Psittacidae; genus Agapornis; species Agapornis roseicollis. The sequence goes on along the minus strand of NDXB01001692.1, from coordinate 119,795 downwards.
ATTTCACTCAAATTATCATATATGTACAGTATTTATTTTTAATTTAAAATTAAAACACTGAATAATTAAGCACCATAGAGAATACTAATGTGTGGAACAAAGTGGGACAAATAGACTCTGTCTACAAGATTTCTATGATCCTCTCTCCATTAACATAAGCACGAGTTCTACTGGGTATTTGCATATTAGATTTGGCAAGCAATAATACAATGAGAAGTAATTTCTGCATTAATTTCTTTTCCTTTCAAAGAAGACAAGTTCCTGAACTTGTCAAACATAAATGCAAAATTATGAAAAACAATCTTAACCAAAAACTCTTGTTATTAAAATGCATGGCAACTAATTATTGATCTGATGCTATTCTGCATAAAGAAGACATGCTCAACTGAACAGAAATATTTTAAAATCATTAATATACATGTGTTTATTTTACTGAGTCTAAATTGGAAGTGGTAGATTATTCTTATTGTCTAACGAATTAGGAAGTGTGACACTACTGCTGTAGAGTGCTGATGTATGATATCTTTCTCCTTATACTTATTAATTTCTGTCAAATTAAAAGTAAAACGCTACTGGAAAACTTGAGCAGCCATAATATGAAAATCAAATGTGAACTGCTATTCGAAAAGCCATAGTACCCTGGATTGCTCCAGGCAAGCACACAGAGATACAATACTAAACACTGTCTTTGTATAAGAAAGGAAAGGAAAAAATCTCTTATGGGACATGCTGCCAGTTGAAGCTGAAGCCCTGTCAAAACTGCAGCTCTTCTGTGGGAACATGGTGAAATCGAAAATCTTTGTGCAGCTGAGGTTTCTCTTCCCTTCAGTTTTCCACTTAAAACAAAAACCTAAGTGAAATCCAGTTCACTGCAGATTTGCCAATGCATCATTTCACTCTAAGGACAGATTAATAATTTCTGAACTTATTTCAACTGAATTTCATGGCCAAGATATCCTGCAATTTTGCACCTCCCCACAATGACCTTTATACTGTACTTATTATACAAAATATCACTGGTAACATTTTTTCCATTCCAACAAGCTTCAGGATACATATATCTTGATATTACTTTGGAATTACTCTGGTGTGGAGTGCTCCGTAAATAACCAATGACATGTAGCTCATTCACTGTAAAATTCTGAAGAGCACAGTCCTGAGGACTGTTCGTCTTTAATGCATTTTGTACAAAAGTGAACCTTCTTGGAAAGCACAAGCCCATTTTGATGAATCCCTTAATCAGTCACACTAAACTAAGTCTGGATAACCACAAATACGTATTGCAACAACAGCAACGTACCTGCTGCGCGATGTGGCTTTACCCACAGGAAGTGCTGTGACAGAGTAACTGTTCTCTACAGCCTGAACAACCCAAAAATTCCTCGATCATTTCTCTAAAAGCAGGCTCTGACACCCTCATGGCATCTTTCACATGTTTCCTTTCAGTTATTCACGGAGGCAAAGCAGCAAAGGCTGTTCTCACAGCTGAAAGTTTTTGTAAGTTTATATCCCACTGCCAGAACACACAATGCACCCAAATGACATGTGATGCACCCAGAGGCATCAAGTGGTTAAACAGATCCCCTAGTCGTCTCTTCCAGAGAATAACACATTGATACATTGCCTGCATATAGATATACTATCTGAAAGTGCATTACTACATTACTGAAGAAAGATTTCAGCAATCAGACTCCTGTACACCACTGATTTAGAATCACAGAATTGCAGAACGGTTTGAGTTGGAAAAGACCTTAAAACTCACCTAGTTCTAACCCTCTGTCATGGACAGGGACACCTCACACTAGACCAGGCTGCTCAAGGGCCTGTCCAACCTGACCTTGAACACTACCAGGGATGCAGCAGGCACAGCTTCCTTGGGCAACCTGTTTCAGTGCCTCACCACCCTCAGTAAAGATTTTATTCCTTATATCTAACCTAAATCTCCCCTGTTTACTACCTAAGATTTTTCAGTGTATAGCATGGCTGGAGACAATTAGGAAGGTTAGGATTGTTAGTTCTTCCAGAAGGTAAAATGTAGTCTTATTTATTCTGGGGATCCAGGGTGAAGTAATATCTACTCTCTCCATAGGCACTTGGCTTCCAAGCCTTCCCTTTGCTAGCATACAATGCTGTTCTGGAGAGCATGAGCAGTGAGAACCCTACAGAAAACATACAGTTTATGTGACTCTAACTCCTATTTTAACACCTCTTTTGGCAATGTATTTATAGCTTTAGACCTGGCTCCTCTTTGCAAATCAGGCCTTTTATCATACACTGTATCCTATTCTCTGGTCCTTTGTGCTCTGTCAGTGTTTGGTGTGTGATATTGTGCCACTGTGATCCACAGCTCCTCAGCAAGTTTTCTGTTGCTATAGGCTCTCCTAGCAGAGAAAAAAAAAATCACTCTTGAATTGCACTTGTTCTGCTAAGGTGTGTTATTACTTTTGTAGATATTGATCTGCTTTTGGAGTTGTTGGAACCAAACATCTTTTTCCATGAAAATGTCCAGAAGAGGAATTTCTGCAGGAATTAAAAACTCCAAAACTCTCCTCTGACAAACTTGCCTTAAGCTATGCTTTTCAGAAGCAAAGGAATGATTCATATGGAACATGCTACCAATAAAGACTGAAACAAACAACAGTTCCTCACTATAAAACCCTATGAAAAGGGATATTCAGAGGGCTAAACCAATATCTTTACAGCCTGGAGCCTCTAGGCTATCTTTGAGACTGGTATCTCCCATCTGCTCTCGGATAGTGAAGCTCTATTAGAGCACAGGTGAGACAGGCAGTACAGTGATTTTGTTATTTTGGTGAAGTGACTTTGCCATGTCAAACATAAAATCAGATTTCCCTGAAAACTGCTCACTAGACCACAGCACAAGTTTCTAGCTTTCCGTTTATTTTAACAAGAAGCTCAGTGCAGTAGAAAACACTAACAATCCTGAAGAGAAAAGCTTCATTTCATTTACCTAACAAGACATATAAAGATTTTCATAGAATCACAGAACAGTTGGGATTGGAAAGGATCTATGGAGATCCCCGCTACTAAAGCAGGTTTAACTAGAGCAGGTTGCACAGGATCATGTCCAGGCAGGTTTTGAATATCTCCTATCATAGGCCATGGGTTTGTGGGTACCAAGTTTTCCTAAATGATCTCTATCTTAATCCTCCTCAAACAAGGGAAGGTCTTCCTTTCTCCAGATTTTCTCTCTGGCCTACAGTATCTGGGATTCCTGAGGGCTGGCCATAGCAGTAAAGACTGAAGCAAAGGAGGCATTCAGCACCAGGCCCACATTTTCCCTGGTCATCCTTTTGCTCCTGGTGTACTTGAAGAAGCCCTTGTCCTTGACATCCCTTGCCAGATTTAATTCCAAATGGGGCTTAGCCTTCCCCATCACATCCCTGCATACTGTGACAATATTCCTATATTCCTCCCAATTGGTCTGTCCTTTTCCCATATTCCATAAACTTCCTTCATATGATCCCTGTTCATCCATGCAAATCTCCTGTCCCCTTTGCTTGATTTCTTACTCATAGAGATGCACCAATATTAAGCTTGGAGGAAGTGATGACTGATTATTAACCAGCCCTTTTGGATCCCCCTACCTTCTAGAGCCCTAACCAATAGAATTCCTCCAAGTAGATCCTTGAAGAGGCCAAAGTTAGGTCTCCTGAAGTCCAGGGTTATAATCCTACCTATTGCCCTGTGTCCTTCATGCAAGATCCTGAACTGCGCTGTCTCATGGTCACTGCAGCCAAGGCAACCCCCAACCTTTACACCTCCAACCAGACCTTCTTTGTTTGTTACTAAAAGGTCCAGCAACTCTCTTTGTTAGCTCCTTCACCACCTGTGCCAAAAAGTTACCATCAGTGCTCTGCAGCAACCTCCCAGACTACGTGTGCCTAGCTGCCTTGCCTTCCCAGCAGATATCAGGGTGAATGAACTCTCCCATGAGAACCAGGGATCTGGTGTGATCACTGTTATCATGAGGCCACTTACAGCTGCCTGTAGAAGGCCTCACTGACTTCCTCTTCCTGTAATAAACCCCCACAGAAGTGCCACCCATGCTAACCTGCCCTTAATCCTTACCCATAATTCGTTCTTCATTCATGCCTAGGCAGAGCTCAATACATTATATTCTCTCACATGAAAAACAACTCCACCACCTTGTCTTGCTGGCCTGTCTTTCCTAAAGAGTACATAACCATCCATGACAGCATTCCAGCCATGCAAGCTACCCCACCATGTCTCTGCAATTGCAATGAGATCATGGCCCTGCAACCACACAGAGATCTCTAATTCTTCCTGTTTATTCCCATGCTGTATGTGCTGGTGTTCACCCATTTCAGAGAGGTAACCAGGTGTGCAGGTTTCCCAGGAGCAGTCCACCATAGCCATACACACCTTTGAGGTGGTTGGACTTCAGGTTTTCATTTATCCCCTATTTACTCAGTAGAATATTCTTTTGGTTTTGCCAAATACAGTTAATTCAAACTACAATAAAACTCCTTTACAAATAAGAATAATACAAAATAATGAACAAAAGAGGGTTGATGCAAATATATCAAGCTAACCCTCAGGATTTGGGTAAACAATTGTCCAAACTCTTTGTTTCCCTTCTTCCCTCTACAGCTAGTCTTTCACCTTTATTCCCTGCCACTGCTAGGTGAGAAAAGCAAGTATTTATGTTATGGTAGTACATAAGAGCTCATCTCATAAATGGACCCCACAGTGTTATGTGTTATATAAACCTTGCAGTAGCACAACATCATTTCTACCAATGAACACAGTTTAAGTTTTAACAATTGGTCTCACATTGATCTACTCCTTCATCTCAACCTTTCCCATCACCGAAGATCAACTAGGATATAAACATGGAAAAACAGAAATAAAGATTTTTAATAGGTCAGAGCTCTGTGAATTAGTGTAGCTTGGAGGAGGTCAATAGAGCTGTACTGATTTACAGCAGCTGGATATGCATCTCCCATGGTATACTGGCCCCATATGTATATATGGGAAGAAAAATTCCTACTGAAAGAATCAGCAATACTTTTACAATGTTTTACATGAATCCCAATAGCAGCAGCTCAATAAATATTTTGAACCTTTACTGTAAGAAAATAATGAATTGTGAAAATTGTGGTGTTCTTTTGATGTAGTTAGTTGAGAGCTCTTAGTGAATCAACTTTATAATGAATTCTTTCAGATACTGATGAAAATGGTTCACTTACTAAGGAACTTAGCTTGATTTTGAAATTAATGTGGTAATTTAAGACTACTTTGGTAAAAAAAGGTTTAATGACAGCTGAAACCTGAAAAGGATAAAAGATGGGGGCTTAATGAATAAAGCGTTTGCTGCTTCTGCTCTCCAGGTTTAGCTGATGGCTAACATGAGTGCTGTTTTCCAGGACTATGAGTTATTACTCTATAAAAAATTTGTTCATAAAAAATTTGTTCAAGTCCAGTTGCCCACATGGTGGACAGACACTACATGGAAACTCCCAGATAAACTCTGGCTGTACTGAAACTGGTAGAAGAACTACACAGTATTTTCTGTATGTTTCAGCTTGCCTCTAACCTTCATGAGATAACTTTAATTGCATAAATTGAGCAACAGAAATTGTAGTAAACTGTGGACCACCAGTTCTCTGTCATCTTATATCCCGGAGTTATACAAAACCACAACATTCACACTTGATATGTAAAATTACCATCATTAAGGACACATTCCTGATACAATGTAGGAGATGAGGACAAGCAAAGGATTATTTTCAGAGGCTTGGATTCGGTCATCAGTGAAAACCTGTTCACATGACCAACAGCAGTCTAATCTTATTTTCTCAGTGCATTAGGAAATGATTCATTATCTAATCTTATTTACATCACAGGCATCCAAGTAATTTTCTTACTCTTTTTTTTTAATCCTTAAATCCCAGCTAAATGGATTACGCCAGTACAATTTCTGTTTGGAAATCCTACCTCTGATTACCTTCTAGGCAAAAATAAATGCCATCATATGTACCCAGTCTAAACACTGAAGTCAAGTCCTCATCTGGAGTAAATGAACACTGCTTGGTCAGATGTACAGTGAGTTGCATTATTTTTTGAGTTTACATCTATTGAAATATTGGCTAATATTGTAGGCAGAGAAAATTTCAGGACTGTTTGGGTATTTTCTACAACCTGAAAGTGGTTAAACATCATATTGCATCAATTCGTCCTGAACTATTGAATACCTATAACTATCAAATATGCATTAAAAATCATAGAATGGTTTGGGTTGGAAAGGAACTTAAGAGCATCCAGTTCCAATACCTGTACCATGGGCAGGGACACCTCACACTAAACTGTGTCACTCAAGGCTCTGTCCAACCTGGCCTCGAACACTGCCAGGGATGGAGCATTCACAACTTCCCTGGCCAACCCGTTCCAGTGCCTCACCACCCCCACAGTAAAGAACTTCTTCCTTGTATCTAGCCTGAATTTCCCCTGTTTAAGTTTGAATCCATTACCCCATGTCATACCACCAGCTCATGTTCAGTTTCTCATTGACCAACAGCCCCAGAACTCTCAGTGACACTGTGTTGGTACCCAGGTCAAAATAAAGGCAGTATGTGCAGTCTGAGCAGCATAAAGAAGTAGAGGAAGACCTTAGATGGACAATACAAAACATTATGTATACATCTTTCCTACATTTTTAAGTGACTAAAATTATCCAAACAACCTGGAGCATTTCAAGGCAAAAGGCATTAAAACATTCGGGGGTTTTATCCCTGAAAATCCGAGTAGCTGTTTTATTCTCAGAGGACACAGGATATTTTTTCAGAGTACAATGTCTAGTTATAATATAAATCTTCTGAAAATTCTGGACCATGGGTTTGGAGCTTGTAAATCCTCTTTGTACCATTCTGGCTGCACTTTTATCCCAAGGACTCTGAGAAATCTAGATGTCACAATTTTCTTACCAGTAAACGCAGGAGGCAAACTAGTTTAATAATGTGTGGCTGCTCCAGAAATCACCTTTGTCCTTTCCTCTAGCATATTTAAAACCAGTCAGGGTTCATGTCCAAATCTCAGGATTTGGTCATTAGCACCTTAAGTCTTGCTGCTGCATAAAAGCATTGCCCTTGCTTCCAGTAAAATGAGATTAAGATGGGCTTGTGATTTGAGACCTTTATTTTGTTATATGGTCTCTGTGTCCATGGTATCCTGTACATTCAGCATTTACACAGAACCTGTTGTCAGTAAGAAACTGAGACAAAGACAAATTACATTACTTGCCCCGAAACTGAACTCAACTGAACTCAAACTGAACTCAAATTTCCCAAATCCCAACCTGACAACTACTGGAATCATCTGTCACTAAAATAACAAGAAATTCAGAAGAAAATGGTATTCTATACCCACCCTCCCCTGTATTTATCTAGTATGATATTTGATTCTGTTGCTTTACTCTGTTATTAAAAATGTACAAAACATTGATACAAAGTGTCTCGATTTATGATAAGGTTCATAATTCTATATCCGTCTAAATATAAGGTTACATGAAGTCCTAGGAAGTTTCTATGACAAAATATTTGAGGGGATAAAACCCAACTTGGTTTTGCCCAGAAAACAGTATTATCCATATTTCCATGACCAAAACCTTTATTTTCAGTTACTCAGGATTGATGGTTTGGGGGTGTTGTTTGTTTGCTTCTTTGTTATGGGAGTATTTGTTTTTGGGTGTTTAGGTAAAACATGAGTTTTTACCTCCTGAGAAAATCAGACCAACGATTTAGTCAGGATTTGTAGTATTCCCTATATCCCTACTGTGTTTTCCTTGAGCAGTTCCTTTTAAGATTTTCCTCTACATTTATTAACTAATACAAATGACACTAAAATAGGTCTGATCATTGAAACTTTGAAGTATATAGCTGTTCATAGAACAGTTCTGGTAGCACTAGTGCAAATATGAAGGACATAAAGAAAACATGAAATATAAAGCAGAAGGAAAAAAAAGACAAATTACAATTAAATTATCCAGGTTTTTGAGGAAAAAACAAATCATTGATTTAGTGCCAGCAGCCTCACTTCATATTTTCTTTTTACAGAAACCTAGTATATACATAGTAAATAATGCTGGTATTAACAAAGAGATGCACTAAAACTAAAAGATAGGTAAGTTGAAAATTAAGAGGTTGACATGGGAGAGGAAAAAAGCCCTGGGTGGTTTTGACTGATCCAGCTTATGCACTCCCAGTTCAACAGGCACCAGCAGTGAAGAAGGTTAGTAAGGTGCTAGTATATATTAAGAAAGAGGTATATCTGTAACACAGCCTGTAAAATTACATTTTTGCTTTATAAGATTCTGTGGTGGTAGACCAAATTTGGAATAGAATGTCCCATTTTGGTCATGTGAGTGGAAGACAGATGTAAATAAAATGGAGAAAGTACAGCAGAGGGCAACCAGAATGACAAATGTACTGGAAAAGGCTAACACAGTAGAAGAGAAAATGATGAAATGGGAATTATTTAGCCTCAAGGAAAGGTGATTAGGAGGTGAACTGAATGAAATATTTAAACTACCTGTGGTTATTATAAAATTAAGCTTGAAGATCAATTTGAAGTTTCTTGAGAGACCAGAAATACAGGATGCAGGATTAAATACACTATTCTCACAGGTCATTGTGGTACACAGTTGAGCTGCATGAGATGCCTGCATTTGGAAACTGCTACAATATATGAGTACACAGGCTTTGAATAACCTGACATAATTGGTGGGAGCTGAACACTTGATCATCTACAGCATCAGCAGCAAACTCCTTCAGTAAAAGAAGCTTTCTGGGTGGGTAGAGTTGGCTCAATTCAGATCATAGCCACTTGGAGGTGAGGCTGCCTGCTGCTTTTCAGGCCTACATAGTGGCTAAATGCCTGATCCTCAACTGGACCTGCTGGTTCCTGTCAACAAGACTGATTTATGAGATAACTTGTTCAGCATCACATTTGGATATCATACTCTGAACCTGAGAATGGGACCCATTCTGCCTAGTTTTAGCTATCTAAGACAAGACAGTAACTTTAAACTGGTCACTTCAGCTCCCACTGCAGTCACTGGAGAGAGGAAGAGATACTGCCAGTGCAGTGGTTCATGTCCATTCTAAGGCATGCGCTTAAGACAGGTAAAATTAATTGCTCTCTGGAGATGCCTTTCTCTTTTCGTTATCTCTACTGGCAGCCTCACATCTAACTAGGCTAGAATCCCAGTGCTAGACCTTTTTGGCAACCATTACCATGATGCTTTTGAGTTACGAGTTGTACTGAAGTCCATGAGCATGCAGAATAAAATCAGAAACTACAGAGAGGTGTGGGCCAGGTCTTAGATCTCATAGATGGCATTGAAGACAAGATTTAAGTCCCCAGGGTAAAGTGGGAGAGATGATGAAGAAAGGTAAAGAGTTCAAGCTCACTTACAGCCATTCAGGAACCTGGGAGTTAAGCAAAAATTTTTGATGAACACACAGTTCAGTTTGTCACTGATAGATGAAGGTTCTGAATCTGCATTGAGACACTCCTGACATGGTACTTCAACAGTGCAGACTAAGAAAAATAAACCACACTTGAACAAAGGAAGGAAGAGGATACAGTGGCTATTAACAGTGAAATATGATGTCTTTAATTAGCAAATGCTAATTGTAGGACTGGGTATACAGTGGAATGGAAACATTGAATCTCAGGTGAAAGTAGCTGATAGCAAAATACCATTAATCTGAAAAGGTGTAATGAGGAAAACAAAGTAAGAGAAAATGGAAAGGCTGGTTGCTCCTTCCAGCCAGAAAAGGTTATTATCAATAAAAAATTAAGTGCAGCTTATTTTTTCTGTAGCTAAACAAATTTTATACAGTACCTATAATGCTTGAGTTATATTTTTGCATTAAGAAACCTAAAAATGAACAATATTCATTTTCAAAAATAATATAGGCTTGGGCAAGTCATAGAAATCCAGTGAAGCAGCAAAAACCCTATAGAAAAGTGATGAATTTCACAGCAGTGACATAAGTAGGATCAAAAAGGAGAAGGGGAACATTGGAGGAAAAAACCAGAAAGAGTTATATGAATACCGAGATGTCCAGAAGAGAAGATAAATATATAAATAGATCTGCAGATAACAGTGTATATATATATATACACATCAAACAGAATGAACAAGTTTTACACTTTTAAAAATACTTTGTCATTAATTGGAAAAAATTAATAGTAAAAAAATACTACCTGATGGACTCACTCTCTTTCAGAACCTATTGGGTTCATATACAACTTGTGTGAAGTGCAAGAGGAGCACAAGTCTTCTGGACTTTGTTTCCAAAGAATTGACCAGGTTCTTCAATAAAATACAAGTTACTGCACGGACCATTAGAGCTGAAAAATTTGTTGGTGGATTGATCCTGGCTAAACACCATGTGCCCACCAAAGCCACTCTATCACTCTCCTTCCTTGCCTGGCCTTGGCCAGCCACAGGTCCATCTTGGACCATCTTGCATTGGCTCTGTTGGACATAGGGGAAGCTTCCAGCAGCTTCTCACAGAAGCCACTCCTGTAACCTGCACGCTGCCAAAACCTTGCCATGCAAACCCAACACAGTAAGGTAAAGGTAATAGCACCATGGAGCATTCTTATTAGTCAGATATTTAAAGTACATAGAACAAATTAAATAAACCTGTCTTGAATAAAGTATTTGACAGAAAAGAGATAATGTTGTGCTGGTAAATATTTAAGAACAGATGAAGATGATAAAATCAAAATTAATTCTATCAAAGTCCACATTGCAGCCAAACAGTTTGGGAGCTGAATATAGTTTTGCTGAAGCATAAAATCAGAGATTAACAGAAGTAGCCACAATACTAAAGAAAACATTAATATTAGTGTCTGCAACATACCAAATCTATTGATCTTTTTTTTTTCAAGGTAACAGAAAGTGGTTTGATTTTGATTTTATTGGGTGCAAACATAAATTGAATGCGCAGAGAAATTGCAGATATTGGGACTATTTTCATTTTAAAAAGATAAGGAGAGGTTATGATAAAAGTCAAAAAAGCAGCTTAACAGCCCTAGTCAGTTCTTTGTGATTATATTTGTCCTTCCATAAGTACAAAGACACAATGAGACTGAACAGTTGCAAATTTAAAGACATTAACTCAATAATTCTGCTTCCTCTGGTCCTGCTGTCTAACCGAGACTCTGAAGATGCACTGCGGTAAATAGACAGTATATAAAATTTTATGAATTATATATAATTTTCTTTTCTTTTTTTTTCTTTTAAATGGTTTTGAAGCACCTTGCTTTAGAGCCTGCACCGGCCTTCATCTGGCAGGACTGTTAGGAAAGGGTGACTGGCAACAGTTATCCCATAGCTCCAGGATAAACACCTTCACCTGTGAGAACCAGCACTGATTGTTGCTACAGGCAGGACTGGACAACATAAATCCATATATGAAATCAGACTGGGCAGTTCCTATTTTTCTGCTTTGTGTGTGTCTTTTAGAAGAAAATACATGATGGTTTAAGAGGAATGAAAGAATTTATCCACATTGTAAGTACTAGAATTGCACGTGTGTTGTACAATGTATATACATTTAAGAAACACTTGGGGTCTGTTGTGGAAACAGAATTATTGTTAACTTAAATACATCTAGACAGAAAGATGTGGCTCCTATCCTACTTTCATCTTCCAATCAGAGAAGAAAGATGATGATCTGTCTCCTATTAATAGCTCCAGAAAAATGGCAGCACGTTTCTGCTCACACTGACAGGGAAGGACCTGACTGCTTGAAAAATAATGGTTGCCAAATGTGCTCCAAGTAAAGCTAAAGTTGGTCTTATAAAAATGGCAGTTCAAGTGCAGGATAGAAAATGAGCTCTTGGCAGTATCACGTAAGAAGAGGCTGAAAATTATGTTAAGTATTTTATCAAAAATGTAATATGAATGTGTTAAATATCTGCAAATAGTGGAGGCTAAAGATGGGGTTCTTCAAACACAAAAAGACTGGTGGTTGGGTGACACTGGGGAGAGCCTCTCATCCTTCACAGGACCAAACATGAACAAAGAGTTCATTTAGGAAGGTTTCTATTCCCCAGTGTAATTGTTCCATACCTCTGGAGAAACAGCCAAGGGGAGCAGCAAAGACCAGAGACATCACATGAAATACTGTTGTGACACGATTGTGCATGCTCATTTACAAAGACGGTGAAGCAGGCAGGAATGGAGCACCCATGTGTCCATGGGCTGAATGTGCTTTATATTGTGTGTCAGTCTACATGTGCAGGCTAACCCTTAATTATTCATATCTGTGATGTTGCCTTGCTTATGATGGCATACCAGCTCCTGGATTTAGTGGTCTTTACTGCGTCCAAAGGAACATGATGTGGCTGGTTAAAGTATAAAATGAGATGTGAGGTTTTGAGATTCCCTTCTTTCCTATGCCATTAACCAATAGCACAATGAGAAACATGCCAGCTAAACACTCTGTGCCTCAGCTTCCCACTTACAAACAAGGATGGTAAAACATTCCTATTGTCCAGGGTTATAATTGTTATCATTGCAGCCTAAAGCATTCCTGTTGCGTAGGGTAGGAGTTTAGCCTGGAGAAGAGGCTGCATGGTGACTTCGTAGCAGCCTTCCAGTATCTGAAGGGGGCCTATAGGGATGCTGGGGAGGGGCTCTTCATTAGGGACTGTAGTGACAGGACAAGGGGTAATGGGTTCAAACATAAACAGGGGAGGTTTAGATTGGATCTAAGGAAGAAATTCTTCCCTGTGAGGGTGGTGAGGCACTGGAATGGGTTGCCCAAGGAAGTTGTGAGTGCTCCATCCCTGGCAGTGCTCAAGGCCAGGTTGAATGAAGCCTTGGGTGGCATGGTTTAGTGTGGGGTGTCCCTGCTTATGGCAGGGGGGTTGGAACTGGATGATCTTAAGGTCCTTTCCAACCCTAACTATTCTATGATTCTATGTCATCATTACAGCCTAGAGCATGCTTTAATATCTCAAGTAGGTAAACATAGCTGAACTGTACAGTACTACCATAGAAGAATTTTGATTGTTACAAGGCCCTAACCTTTTCCTCCTGCCTTCCCTTTTGCTCAGAATGCCCCAAACACATACCAAGGAAATAACACTGTGATGGCAGCTAAGGAAGGGCCAGTGGGTACTGAAGTGTGGCTTTGTCACTTTAATAAGCTGTTCTTCTTGCAAAAATGGCTGCAGTCTCTAAACTTAACCCCTGAGAACTTCAATTATTTTATCTACCAATCTTCTGTATTACTGACACCCTCCAAGGAAAAAGCTGCTGTCTTAGATTAGCCAAAGCGGCTACAGTGCTGTCTTCCTTAGAGACGGAGGATGACTTAGATGTCTTATCCTTGGAAAATCTGTATAATCCGAAGATTAATCCAGAAGACCCTGATCTCTTTGTAGCAAAAGGCCATTCCTAACAAACTGCTTTCTCTCTAGCAAAGCTAGCTCTTCACTCTCTCTTTCAGCCTAGAGTAAAAAGAGCTGTAATTGTCCTAATGAAAGCATTATAGTGTCATGGATAGCAACTATCATAATACAAGTTCTTGCCTAGCTAAAATTTAACCAGAAAGTGAAATGGTTCCTACATTCCTTGCTATGAAAACAGAATTAATTGCTATCAGTTAAAGCACAGAGGAAACTAGATGAACAGCTTTCTGTTGGATCTCCTACAGATATCTGAGGCTACAAAATACTTGGTACTCTGTGTGTGTTGACTTTAAATCATTGTGGGATAGAAAATAATGCATATTGCCTCTCTGAGCTGCTTCATTAGCCTGATTTACCTCCAAGGTTCCTGTTTCAGGCAAGTCTGCTAGTCTTGCATACAAAAGGATTGGCCACAGTATTCTGTGGCAGGAGCTGAGTCTTTTGTCCTCCCTGTAAAGGAGAATAAAGAAGAGTACAAAACAAAATCAAACCTTCCCTGCAAAAGTAGTCTGTCCAATTAGCAAGGCACTTCAAATAATACAAAGATCTTCAAATCCTCACTTTTGCTCTGTTTTATTTTAGAGACACAGGAGAAAACCCTTGTTTAGCAACAAAACACAGTCCTTGACATACCACTTTTAAAATAACTACTCAATCAATCTCTCTCTCGCTCTGTCCATCTTTTAAGAGAAAAGATTGAATGCAGTTCGAAAAGTAGTGTCCAAGAAAGCTCAGCTGTGTGACAAAGCAAAAGCCAGATCTAAAGCAAACAGTGAAAGGTGAAAATGTCCCTGCTCCTCTGAACAAGGTATACAGGGAGGGCAGAGGCCCAGAGCAGGGTGTGAGAGCTTCACAGGTTGCTCAGAGGTCCCCTGTAAATGAAGCCCCGTAAGCTATCTCACCTGCTCACACTAGTGGTTGTGGGACATCTTGGAGTGTGACCTTTTGAAACGTACATAAAATACTGAAGATCATCTCCTCTCCTGAGGGCATCCATAGCATGAAACTGAAGGTGGCCTCACAGTTGGCAGAGACTGTGTGGGGCTTTCTGTTTACATTTATTTGTATACAGACACTGGCTTGTTTGCTGCTTTTTTTTTCTAGATTACTGGCCTCCGCATTTTCTTCGTTTTACATGCACTGCAGTTAAATCACTTTTTCTGATAAATATGGAAACTTGATGACTTGAAAAAAATCCCTCCATGTCAATTCTGCAGTTCATATTCATGCTGAGATTGTATCTAATTTTGAAAATCTTCACACTTGTGCCCTGCCATCATGTGTAATCTTTTATGCATGGCTACCTCCACTGCTGCTGAAGCAGTTGCTATGCGACAGATGAACCTGCTCCATGGGGCCCTGACATTAGTAAAAGCAAATTGACCACAGGAGCACTAATCTAGCATGAAAAGCAGTTGGTGCCGTGCATTTCCTAGAGAAGGATTACCTAATCAACAAGCAAAACCTCCTTTTAAACGTGAGCTGAATTACCTGGGTCTGGATTTCCCTGTTTCACACCTTTTTTGCTACACCAAATCATCCTGAAGAGTGGAGTCTGTGAAGGTGCATTACTCTAAAGGAACAGGAACTCACCTCAGATCAGATTCTTCAGCTCTCACCCTGGCCTGCTTGCAAATTTGTCATCTGGGCTGATAGCTGCTGCAACTTGTTTCTCCAAGGTTACCAAAAACTGGTAATGAAGACAAATAAAGACAAAAGATGGTCAGACAACAGCAAATGTCACCCTTTTACCTCCTCACTGATAAGCCATATGAACTTTAAGTGTCAGAAAAGGGTTAGATGTGAAGGTGGTCACCTAATCCACATGGAAACCAGGGTATAATGCCTTATGCTCAAAAAACATCACAGCACACTGCTGTGTTTCTTGGAGAAAGTGGTCTCAGGGGAATTATACTTTGCCAGCCAGATCACTGCTAACATCATTATTAGTGATTTAACCCTGCAAGTACTGGGCAATTTTGTTTGAATCCATCACCAAATATATGATTATATTAGAGAAAATGAGCCCTGACTCACATAAAGGTTCAGCTGACCTCTACCCTGGATGTTTCTGAGGAGGATAAGGCTGCTAATCTACTGTTTTCTCCTAGAGGTAGAAAGACTTTTTAACCCTTATCTTGTCACAGGTGAATAGAGTTGCTGGAAAAAAAGTGACTTCAAAAGCCAGGGTTTTATAATGTGGAGTATCTCCAGGAGAATTACAGGTGCACTGATGTCAGGAGATTCAAATTTGCCCAGTCAAGGGTGTCTGCAACTTCTCTACATCCCAGTGCGATTTGATTTATTGCATAAAACACAGGTTTCCCCCCTGCTCCCCTGTTTTCTACTGTGATGCACCAGAAAGAAATCAGACAATCCAGTGTGCAATCCTACACACATCACAAAGTTTTGCACCCAGATATTACAGAAGCAGGACCTCGGATGTGAGACCTCAGGGCTCTACATCCAAGGTTAAAACCACATCTTGGCTGCACTTTGACTACAGCCCAATTTGTGCCAAGGGCTCAACACACTTAGCTCTCAGTGTAGATAAGGTGGCTCAAATTTCTCAGGGGATATTTGGAACAGTACAGGATGAGAATTTGATGACATCATCATGGGGGTAATACTGAAAGCCAATGCATCATAAGGCTTATAAAAGGATCTCAGATGGGAAAACGGAAGTTACTTCTTACAAAATCTTAATCCCTTCCTTGAGTCTTCATTTGTCGCAGCTTCTGAATGTAATAGCAACTACAACAGAACTTGCTGTCTTTAAAGTAATAGTTTCATTTAGCTCCTAAAATGAATTTTATTTCTAGCATTGCTGCTGTTCATGACTAAACTGTTGTTAAGGCATACAGTACAAGGCCTACTGACTTTGCTGAGTGATGCGAAGGGACTTGGTGGTACAACTTCCATTAACCTTAATAGATGCCACACAGCTAAATCCCCACCCTGAATATTTAACCTCCACTGTCTCTGTCTCTTCTGGTCTGTATAAATTACCTTGAAGAGTGAAATAAATAAATGCATATATACTGCCATTGGTGTAGTACTTAACGCATACACAGCATATATTCCACATACCTTTATACTGATCTCAGATGGGTCCTGCCCTGCGACCTGATCATTGCCCCATGCACATCAACACAACAGCATCTCACCTTGTAAGCCTTGCCCTACACATGCATACAAAGTTCTTCACATCAGCTGAGCTTCAGCTCTTTGCTATGTTCCATCAACAGCCTTTTGTGAAGGATTATCTACTGCCACACATAAGGAACTATCGTGTTCCATACTTGTAGAACTTTTATTCAGACCCATCAAAACTGAATTGACATCAGATGCAGGACCAGTGAGAACCTGGGAGGTAAGAGTTCAATTCATTCTCATATGAGAAATATTTAGTTTATACTGAACCAGTGCTCTAGCACAGTTGTCAGGGCATCTGTAGACATCATCCAGTGGCAACATTATCCATCCAGTAAGTTCAACAGAGCTTTTAGAATTTCACACTGCAATATTTTGCCATATACACTGACTGTGAAGCAACCTCTGTACCACAATCTGATGACTGGATCCTGGTCTGAAAGATACCCTGTAGTTTTAGGCAAATCTTTACTTCCCATGTCCAGGTTTCACAGAGGTCACC
The DNA here is from genome assembly GCA_002631895.1 of Agapornis roseicollis. Classification (NCBI taxonomy): domain Eukaryota; kingdom Metazoa; phylum Chordata; class Aves; order Psittaciformes; family Psittacidae; genus Agapornis; species Agapornis roseicollis. Next base: position 102,661 of record NDXB01001692.1, on the reverse strand, counting down.
ATGTGCTGTAAATCAATTTCCACCTCAGAGTTCTCACACAGAAGCTGGCTTCACAACTGTAGTTCGTAATATTATAGTTGTCTCCTACACGTGCAGAACCATGTTTGAAAGACATGCAGGGCCCTTATTTACCCTCAAGCACCAGCCAGTGTAATTCAGCCACTGGGTTCAGCCAGCCTCTCATAACTGGGACATGAGAAACTTGGATTCTCTTTCCAGCTCTGTCCCATGCCTCCTCTGCAATCACAGATGTGTCATTCCACTTCTCCATCACTGCTGGTTAATATATTTTCTCTTATCTATGAGATGCTGATAGTCTTTCTAGGCTGCATTGAGATATACTTATAAAAGATGTTAAAAGACAGTTAGGCATTATTTGTGTTTAGTTGAAAAAGACTAATAGATGTGTTAGACCCCACTATCCAACCAGGGAGACCCTGTGAATTCTTGGCCCAAGGAATTTACTGACCATTTTGGCACTCACAGGAGACATGGGTTTACTTGAAAAATGTGACATCTTTTGCATATTTGGCACTCCAAGTGGACTATTTCACACAGCAAAGGTCCAAAATGCAGGGTACAGAACTGGAAGGTCAGCAAATCCATGGAGCTTCAGGTGTTGGCCACTAAATCCTTCAACTTCTTAATGAAAGCAGCAAACATCTGTTAAGAAATAGATTCAAAGTTCTTAATGTAAAACCACTGTAAAATGGCTCCTCTGCCAGTTAAAGCTCCCACTTTTTTCATGACCAGTTTAAGTACATTTATTCTTGCCCTATGTTTAAGCAGTTCCCTCTCTCACTTCTTTAATCACCCCTCCTATAGCATGTGTACACAAAACTCAGTATATATCCTTACGAAGAGGGAATTTATATCTGTTCAATCCTGACCTGCGTATGTTCAGCAAGCTTTTAGGATGTGCTGCAACCCAAGGAGAAGAGTTATGCAAAGTGGCTTTCACAGGAAGCTAGAAAGTGGTAAAGGTGTTTCATCACAGCTTTCCACCTGAGAAAAGAAGTACTGCTTCATTGCAGGGTACTTCAGTTGAGGTTCAGGGCTACACTGATGCTACTATTTCCACTTTTGAGTGCACCATCTGGATTACTAACTTGGGCAGGTGCTAGCTCGTCTTTTTTTGCCATAGTTCAATACACAGAATAGATACGTCCCCACTTGTCAGGCAGGCTCTCCAGTTCCTCTTTGTCACCTCACTGCTCTTTCCAGCACCTGTTTCTGCTTGACTTTAAGGTAAGTAATGGGAATTATATAGATGAGATTGTTCAAAACTCATCAGTGTTTTGTACAATGGTCTTAATACGTCCCTCTTTCTCCTAGAAATACCTCTCTTAATGGATCCTGCAAACACATATGGGGCTTCTGCCCATTCATGTTAATTTAATCTCTCCTATTGTTCATGAGAGCTTTTTCTCTGCCCTAACAGCTCCTTCTTTTTTTGGAGCAGTGACACAAATTATCATTAAGCAGGGCAATGCTCAAACCCTCAAGGGCTACAATTAGGTTTCGGGGTTCCGTGTGGGAGGACTGCACCAGAATACTATAATCCTTTCTTTATTCTTTAATGATCATTACGCTCTCAATGTATTAATAAAACTCATTTCCTGTCCTTCTGGATATGCAAGACAAAAGTAATTAAACCAAAAAAATTAAGCAGCTCTTGTTTTATGCAATAACAATGGGGTCCAAATTCAGCTTTCAGCAAAGCTCTGACAGCTTAATTCTGTGCCCAAAAAAGCCACTGGAAAATATCATAGAATCATGGTTTGGTTTGGGTTTGAAAGGACCTGAAAGGGACACCTGCCTCTAAACAAGGTTGCTCAAATCAAAGTTTCTATCCTTTACTACATGGCCCACCAAGGACTGGAAGTCAGGTTGGGAACAGAAATATATGAACTTCAAATTCAGAGCTGGGAGGAGAGGAGGATATGAAAAAATCTAAAGCCCAATCTTCTATGTTTCATGCGCTGAAAACTAATTATAAAATCAGAATGCATTACCATAATTGTTTATATCTGTGTTTTAAGGAATTTGCTGTCTTCTGAATCTAATAAACGCAGGAACTGAAGCTTGACTGCTACAACAGTTTTTAATCTGTTTGGAAATTAGTCCAAACAATGAAGAAACACTTTCCAGTATTACAAGAAGATGTTACAGTAAAGAAAGAAAATGGAAGGGAAAGAGAAACCTTCTAAAAAAACAAAAAACAAAAAACAAAAAAAAAAAACAAGCAAACAAACAAAACTGCTTAATTATTAATTGGGGATAATTAGGGACAGGATGTGCCTGGCTCAGCTGGAGTGAAGGATGAGAAACGAGGATGCATGAAGCATTGTTTTTGGCTCTCTGACCCCATACATCCCCAGCAGACACCATATGTTATTCCTCACGGAAGCTGAGAGACAGGGGCCCTTGTACACTGGCTGGGAGGGGTTGGCAGGTTAGAGACAGGATATTACAACCCCACTCCTCCCAAATACTTGTGAACTCCAAATTCTCCCTGAGGTTCAGCTGCAAATTAATATGGTGCTCTTGGTGAGCTAAGTGTGAAATACCTGTCAAATATCGCCATCTCTGTGTTTTTATCCCTCTCAGCAAGGTAGTTTTTGAGCATCTGCTCATACCTCTGGAGCTGAGGCAGATTAGTTTAAAAGATAAAGCACCAGATAGAGAATACTTGCTTGAGAGCAGCCAAATCTAAGAAAGGTTTAGTATAACTATGTTTAGTATCAGCACAGATCCTTCATCCTATCCTTGGCCATAAAAGAGAAATTAGTCTTTTTCCCCATACATCTTACTTCTACAGCTGTTCATCTCATCACATTGTGCATATAGCTGTTAGAGATGCCAAAGTTTTTGGCAAAGATTGAAAGGTACACAGTTTTCTGTCAGATGGGGAGGACTGTGTAGGAGGCTAGTATTGTCAGGCACACTCACTGGGAGCAGCAACAGCACAAAGGCCAAGAAAAGCCCTAAAATCGACAGTACTTTTGAAATTCATCTTGGCCCAGTTCTTCACAGACATGGTCAGGAGGCCTTTGTCTGCTTCCTGTTGAGAAGGCGTTTGCATCACCTTGGCTCAGCTCATTTCTGTAGTTCAGGTTCAGCAAAGTGTCCAAGATTTGAATGAGCAAAGAGAGTAAATAAAGGGTGCTTTTGCCCTATTCATGACCTTCCAGGTGCACAGAGGAAGGCAGCAGTGGGGAGGAGCAGACCAACTGTTAGTATTGTTACCTGTATTACACCCGCACTGTGCATCAAAACACAGCTTTGGTTTCAATCTTTCAGTAACCAAAACATGCACAACTTTCAGCATGAGCAAGCCTGCTAATTTCATGGTACATCTCATCTGCCTAAAGCTGAGTGTCACTGATCCCGTGCATGGATGCAATGCCTCTCAGTCCAATATTTAGCACCCACTTCATTTTGTACATAACAATAAATTCAGTAACACTGCATTTAATATTGCAGAGACTCAGAAGTGCTCCAGAAACACTCTGAGCAGAAGCTATATCTCTGACTCAAAAGCAAATCCTCTGACATTTTGTCTGTAGAAACTAGCTAAAAATATCCTTTTAATCATAATTTGGCCAAAATAATCTGTTGGAAGGGTGAAACAGTAAGTGTCCAAACCTTGCAGTAGAACTGAATATGCAGAAAAGCCCACTCATTTTGCCCAGCTGAGGAAGCAGAGTGTGCTCAAAGCAGAGGTCAGCTATTTTTCCACAAGGCAAGGTACAGCAGTGTGAATTTCTCACATTTCTCAGCCAATGTAAACTTCTCTCCCCGTTTTCTTTTTCAGGATGAAAGTAGCATTTATGGCTTGCTGCAGGAAAGGAAAAAATGATGAAGCTTGCTAGAGGACATTCTGTTTCTAATCCAGCTTGTGTGCATCTCCCACATGTTCCTGAAATTTCTGCAGCAATAGGTGTTTGTTGTACTGCTGTGTGGAATCGCAAATAGTTCTGTAATAGCAACTTCTCTGATGTCTCATTACTCCTAAAAATGAAGCTGCATTAGAAGCGTTTGCTTTCTTTCCCTTTTTATTTCAAGATCTGAAAAGGCAGTTGGTAGAGATTTTTGATTTTGGTTTTTTTATGATGCTCCACTCCTAAATACTACAGCATCCCTCTCAGATGGAGATCACGCTTTGGCTATATGCTTAACTATGCTGCTTTCCTTGGGAAAATGCCACAGCTGGGATGTAACCTGCTTCTAGACTTTGATTTCATTTCTGAAAGAGAGCAGTCCACCATAGCTTGTTAGCCCTTTAGGCAGGAATTATGTTTTACTGACTCCAGCCAAGCACACTGTTAGCCCTCAATAATAATAATGAGTTGTGAAAGGAGTTCATAACTGGATGTGGGAGGTAAAGAATATTTGAAGAGCAAAGGTTGATGATATTCTTGGGGATAATGGCATTATTTCAAGGGAATCTCAATAAGCAGCATGTATGAGAGGAATTTGTCCCCTACAGAACACACCACCAGCTATCTTGCTGCCAGCACATAGTCTAGTTTTCCAGCCATTATGCAAACAAGAATTTCTTCTTCAAACCCTTTGGAGACACTGACTTTTGGAGAACACAGACTCCTGGGAGGAGTTTAGCACACCAAACAAAATCAAGTAATTGAATATAATAAAATCAACTATGGGGATAACAAAACCAGAGATTGATTTGTAAAACTTAATGCTAACTTCGCTCTTTAAAAAGTGCTACAGATTCTGCTGTACATCTTCCTGCTATGACACTGTAAGTAATCACAATGTTGCTGTCTCAGAGAACGTGATTTCAGCTGCTTCCTGCTCAGTATAGTGAACACCAGATTCCAGTGGAGAAAATTCAATCAGAAATCTCTCAATTTCCCTAAATTTCTTCCACATGCCCTGCATAGCCTCTTGCAGAGTTTATTCTGCCTGCTTTGACAAACTGTTTGCTGTTGCTACAACAGGAAGCACTTGTGTGAGGATGCAAACACCCTGGCAATACCTCACGCATGGGAAGAATACGCTTTTGACCTCTTTCATCCTCTCAACTTCTGTATTCTTGTCCTCAGCTGATTTGTACACTGAAATCTCCATGTACAAACTCAGTGTTTGCATTTGAATCAGATTTAGACATCCGCTTTCTTCCCCCCATTTTCTTTTGTACATCTTCCTGTGCCTGTAAATGCCCAGAAAAAGCTGTAGAGTATATCCTTTTGGGTCCCAATTAAGATTCTGAACTGCTGTTCTCTGTATGATAACAACCTGAAGTGCTGACAACACGCTACCTGTCAACAGGCAAATGAAGGCCAACCATCTGTTCTACTATAAATTGTCTCCATTACTCTCAACTTGAAAATCTGCCTTAAAGACTCTCCAATTATCTAGTAACCTGAGCCAAATGATGCAATGTTATTTCAGCTAAAATCGTCATTGTGTACAAGAAAAATAAACATAAAAAGCTCTGAACAAAGAAAGACTGTTGAAAAGCTGGTTTATATCAGATTTTGTGTGTATGCCTCTGATGTGTGTGCTGGGGCAGCTCAGAATTGCAGAAGCAAAGAGCATCAGATTACTGCTGGTTGAAAACCTGAATTTCAATTGATAGAGAGCCGGCTGCACGCTCCTGCTCAGGAGCCTTTTGTCTCTAAACACTGTAATTACAAACCTCCTGCAAAAACATAGAGCTCTCCTGAATACCCAGGACCCAGCATGGCCAAGTACCTCAGGCTGCCCCAGAGATGCTACCTGCCCCTTGGGGGCTGCAGCTTCCATTGTATAGCTCCACACAGAAGTGCACTTATGTAGCACAGGCTAGTGAGGAAGGTCATTAGCACATCAGTGCAAGAAATTCAGAAGTGAGGTGGCAAAGGAAAAGGCCTCAAAGGGGTTTGATTTGGGCAGGCATTTAGTTTAGTTAAGCTTTAATTCCAGGATTTTTGTGTCCAGCAATAGTGATCAGCAAATCCAGGCACTAAAGGAAAGTTTCAGCTCTTGCCTCAGTTTCTAGTTCCCTGTCCCTAGAACATTCTATATTCTTTAGGCTGTCTTCAAGCCCTTGTATTGCTTGCTGGCTTTTCTTTCATGTGCATTCCTTGCTTTCCAGCTCACTGCACTATAGGACTGCAATGACTTTCTAAGCAATGAAATTGCAACCTTCTTCTTTCCTGCACACTGAGGAAAACTTTACCTGGCTTGCCAGAGACAGTAAGTGTGCATAGCTTGTATCTGTGTATCATAAACAGCATAGAGAAACTGGTGATGTTCAGGGGTCAGTTTCCCTATGGTACACTACCCCAGATCTTTTCAGAAGAGCAACAGTACCAAACCCCAATTTTATTACCTGGTTAAAGTCTGCTTGGAGAAGGCCACAAAAAAAGACATGGTGAGTTTAGGCCAGGTTTCCACCACCTTGTGACATCGCTGATACCTGTATGGAGAATATAAAACAGGACATAGAATCAGAATTTATATGGATACAAATGAACACATACACTGTGGGGCTAATAATCTAGCCCAGACCTTCCCTGCTCAGTAACCAATACTTGTATCAGCAGCTGGTTCAAGCAAGCAGGCCAGTCTTAAAAGCTACTCAGAGAGGATTAATCTATTGAACATATCCCCAGACCCGTGCATGCAGTAGTGCTCAGGATTTTGAACACAAGGCTCATTACACCTCTACCTGAGTCAAAGCCAGAAAGCTAAGTAGTGTAAGTATCTATTTACCGTGAAAATATTTTTAAGATCTATCCATACATCTTAATGCTTAAAGATTACAGATAGCAAATATATCATTGAAGGGAAATAGTAGAAACACACCTGGGCTTAGCTTTGCTGATGCTAGGATTAGGATACCAAATTCTGCTGGAAGATCTTAAAGTGCAGGTAGCAAATTGAAGCTTCAAAGATAGCAAGGGAGATAATCCAAAACAGGGAGACAATCCAAAACAGGGAGACAGAAGCATGTAAATGTTTTTGTTACTGTGATGACTTTTACAAAGCCATTCGCCTGTATAATACTTTATTGACAAGACAATGGTTGCAATTTGCAGCACTTAAATTATACAGAAACTCTGAAATCTCTGTAAAACACTTAGCACCTAAACAACAGTACTTGCTTCTAGGCTACAGGGCCCAGCAAAATTAAATACCTGGTTTGTGTACAGCCTTGTGTTCAGGAGTAATGGTTTGTGCTCTGTGGTACTTACTAGGAAAGTTAAACACAAGGGACTCAGTGAGGAAGGATAAGATGACACAATCATCTTCATTATGAAACACATTTCTGAAGGTTCATATTTCTTCTTTCATACAAAAGAAAGGTAGGAATTTGTAGACTGTACTAGATATTTCCAATAAATTCAGATGAGGCGAATGTAAAAGCTGGTTTAATGAATCAGAATCATATCAGTGTGACCATTGTAATGCATGTAAATGAGGAAGATCATTGCCCTTCAACATAAGTTCCAGACTTCAACAATGGTGGGATTTGCATTTGGCATGACTCTTGAGACATTGTTTTCAGTTTATGGACTTTAAATTGTTCCTCCTACGAATTTCTGTCTAAGTGAAAGCCTGCCTCCTACTTTGATTACTGAATTATTGTGGGTGTTGCTGGCTGGCTAACCTGATGGTAGTTTTTTTGTTTCTGGTTAGGTTTGTCATCCTGCTTCCTGAAACCTGTAGCCAAGATTTTAATCCGGTACAGTTCTGTTTGCCTTTGCACTATCAGCACTATACAACTGTCTGCATTTACAGCTTCCTACTGGTATAAATAGCCATAGGAATTATCACACCCACCCCTCCTAAGACAAGTATCTCAAAATAATAAAACACAGTACTGTCTGCAGCTCTGCCAGTGTCTTGTAGTGTATAATCTCACTGAAACAATGCAGATTGCATAAATATGATTGCTCACTTTGGCATCTATATCCAGTATGTATTCAAAGAGCTTCATATTACCCAATGCAATATAGAATCTAACTGCAAGTACTTCTGCCTCTGACCGGCTCCCTGTAGTCAGGAAATCCTAAGTGAATGGTCAATGTTGGTAGAAGTTCATTACGTAGGTGACTCATTGAAGAGCTGGTCTACCTCCAAGTAAAGTGTTAACTCTTGTACATTAAACAAATTGAAACAATATCACGTTGTGTTACATTTTTGTTAAGTATAGAACAAATTTGGAGAGAATATAGGAAATACATTTTATGAAATCTGTACTGAAATTCAGAACCCAGGACTGGTTTGCACAGTTGAAGAGATGGCTTGTGAAGAGCATCATTTCTCATCGTCTCAAACGAAAGTAAGGCCAAGATCTAACCCAGGTTAGATCTCACATCCAGTTACCCAGAACTCTATGCTATTTCAGATCTATATTGAATACTCACATCTCTAGTCACCAACTATTTGGAGGCTTGGGGCAGGGGGGAGATCTCCAAGGATATGACTAATGAATAAAGGCAAGAACTTGTTTCCATGACATGATTTCTTACTCCATGAACTACAAATACCTCATTTCTTGTTGCTCCAGTTAGGAACAGTTCATAAAGGACCTGGATGTTACCTCCTAAACAAGCATGTTACAACAGCATCCCAGCAAAAAGTGAAATACATTATGTATAAATGCTTATTAATGGATGTAATATACACTAAGAGGAGGAGGAAATGTATATTCAAGTGTATGACAGGTATTCCAAAGCACCACATAATTAGCTTTGTTTAGTTATTTTAATTTTGTTTTTATTGGCAAGATGCAGTATAAAAAAGTCTCTTAATTAGATAGGCAGTTCCCCTGAAGACATCTATCAACTGTTTCTATTAATACAGGCAACTGTGAGTAAGTAGGTAGGAAGGAAAAACATTGAGAAACAACTTTTAGTTAATTAAATTGAGGTCTGACTGCAAAAAACTTTCCCCCATCAACAAATGTTCAGTCATATTTCCCAGCAAATTGGCTAAAAAGGTTATTTTTTAGAGTGAAAGATAATCCTGAAGCTGAGGATTGTGTCAGACTTTTAATTTCCATCTACTTTATTTCTCATAACTTCAACACAGTAACACTAAGTATATTATCTCTATGGATTGCTGAACTTCATGGAGAAAGCCACTGTCACTACTAGTAAGAGATGTGTATACAGGGTTATAGGCATTACAGATGTGTAGGATGGTAAAGCTTTTTTAACACTTACACTCCTTGGCCTTTCTTAGTTATAGAGTAATAGTGCAGAGTATGAAAATATCACCAAATACAGTCTGACTTCTCCCAGACAGAAAACTGAGATTTACTTTTTGCCTTCTCTCAACTCACATTATTTAACAGGATCTTTTCTGATACTTTGACTGGATGGCTAGCAATTTGTCATGTTGCCATCCAAGTTTCTATTCTGCAGGCCAGTTTGTCAGTCAATTGAGGTTAAATGGTGTAGGAATGCATTAACAGCCTCTAAGGAAAGATTTACATTTGACAGGTTTCAGTAATACATAACCATAACTTGAAGGCAGTGGCCTCTGGTCCTAATGCTGCTGTAGGGTAGCAAGGAAGGAAGGAAGGTAATAGCAGGTGACTTAATAGTCATTTGCTCACTATTTAGACTTATTGCTCTGTTCTGCCTAGGCAGCCCAGGAAAGGCAGTAAATAGCCACATCCTCTTCACTGTGTAGGCTGGAGCTGGAGCAATTCCCAGTGGTCCCTTTATATGGAGCCTACAGAGATGCCATTAGCATTACAATTAGCGTGCACACTGTAATATCTCTGATGAACTTAGCTGGGATGTTTACCTGTATATGGTAGGTGTTGAAATCTGCCTGGGATAGGAGAAAACCGACAATATGGGTGACTACCTAGCGAGAGAAGAAATAACATGGATAAACACCTAAGCAGCAGAGGTGGTCTTGGATCCCAAGAGTCCATACAACCTTGTGGAGGGTCTGGGTGAATAGAGAGCCTAACATGGAGCCTGGATAAATGTGAAAGTCTGAGGGAGTGTCTTCTTCAAACATGGTGTGAGGACTCCTATGAGGCAGGCAGATTGCTGGCTGCAATAGGAAGGGAAGGATGCAGAGGCAGTAACAGGAGATTGGCAAGCCAAGGTCTGTTAAAGGAGAATCAGAGTCTGCTCTCCCTACGGACCTAACAGGGATAGGTGAATGTTCAAGATTGAAAAGAAATGCTACTTTATTTCCTGCTGTACACACACATAATGCAGATAGAAGTAAAGGAACAGCTGGACAGTGAATTTCCTACGCAGATACAGCACACAGTGTAGTATTTCTCTTCACATTTATAAAATAACTAGATCTCATGCTTATTTTGCTTCCTGTCTCTGTATCTAAATTCATATTCTTTACCACCTGCGTGTGCAGAATGGAATAAATAATGATTACCACTGTGATAGAGAGCTACCGCTAAAATCCCAGTAACTCATCAAATGGTTGTTACGTACGAAGATAATGCAGTCAATAGTGGGGCTTTTTCAGCAGGGTTAGGCAGCAACACTATATGTGCATGTTTTATTAGTTACAAAAATGGGTATTTCAGTATAAGCACCACATGTAGATCAAACTGACAGACTCCTTTGGGATTAAGCCCCATCACCTTCTGAATGCAAGACAAGCATAAAACCACTGCAGCAAGAGGGAAAAAAAATCAGCTTGAAAATAATTAAACAGCAAGGCAGCCACCCATAATGATATTCAGCAGAACACATTAGGGACAGTTTGCTGGGAATGCACAAGAGCACTCCAGTTGTTTAATTAACATTGAAACGGCGGTTCCAGAAGAACTAAAAATCCTGTTAATTTATGTGTCTCTTAATGATGCTCATTTAAATACTGTCAACTTTTCTCCAGTTTAATATTCATGATTTCTAGTCATTAAAACACCAGGCTCAGCTTGTGGATTCACCAAGAAACACAAATTGTTTGATGGTGATGTCAGTTCTTAAAAAGTTTTTCTCCCCTTAAAGTATAAATCTTTCAGTGCTTATAACCGAGGGTCATTGTAGCCTTGTCTATAAATACCATTTTATCATTCATATAATACAACAAACTACAATGTTCCCTCTCACCTTCAAAGAGGAGCTCTGCTTGCATTGTCAGGAGTTATTTATGTAAAGGTAGTTATCTTTTTATGATGGAGCATCTCAGCTGGTTAATGTAATGGCTTCATATATATTGGGATACTGGGCTCAAGTCCCACTTTAGATTATAAAAACTACTTTAATCCAGGGTAGGAAACATTACATTAAAAATAATTTTAGTGCTGAAAAGACACTTGAAGCTGGATATTAAAAAGATACTGCCAATGTAGGCAGAAGTCAAGTTTTGACCTCCCCAGGATTAGTATATACATGTTCTGAATGAAAACTTGTTTCTGTGAAACTTTTGTTTTCTCTGTCCTTTCCCTGTGCTGACAAGTTTAGACAGTCTCTGATGATATCTTTCTGGCAGAAACTATAATGTAGCCTCCTGTGACTGGGAATTGTTCAGAAAAATATTAGGTATTGATTTTCCACTGTCAGAGAACACCCTAAACTTTGTTATATTTTTTTAAATATGAATTAATTATACAGTTAGTATATCCATCTTCATCATGAGAATTTAGATTTCAAGGAAAAGCTGAACATTCTCAGGAAGGCAGGGAGCAGGACATTTGGGACAGGACAAGGACAGACAACTAAAGATGGGCATTCAAATGAACTTCCTTTCCAAGTGCATTTACTTCCACTATTTTTCTTCTGAGTACCAGAGCATAGCATCTTCTTAATTTCTTCTTTTCTATATGCCTTGTTTTCCTAGGCAAAATGTGTTATTACTTTTACTCTTCTTTTTAATATCCAGACAGTTGAAAGTCTCTCTTCTAAGGTATTTTACTATTTTTTTCTAAGTGGATTGTAAAAAATATTAATAAAGGGCACAGGTTCAGGCTTAAAAGAAGTTATATACAAAGGGCAACTGAAATCTTGTTAGCACTCCAATTCCCACTGCATACCTTTAAGATCTAGCTGAGTTCCCTGTCTTAGGGTATTTTTATTATTCCTGTCAGATTTCCAGTACACATTGAAATGCAACAGTGCCATATAATTTTTCTGAAAGACAGTTTGTTTGGCATTTTAGACAGACATCCAACACAACAAAATGTACTTTATTATACAGAGAGAAAACTAGTCTGTGAACCAGGCAGCACAGAGTTTACACTACCTGACAAGTAGCAAAGCCAGTATTTATCACCTGCTTCTGAATATTTCAGTCCTTGTGCTTTATTCTTTCCTGTTGTTTCATATTTACAATCTGCACTTCATAACTAAATAGCTTAATGTGGTTTATCTCTGAAGAAAACAGTCATAACTTGATGGTTTAGACATAATCTTAATTACCAAAATGCTATCCCATGTCTGAAATGCTTTTATGTGGTTACTGTTGCTATTTTCTTCCAGAAGTGTTTCAATTAAGCAAGTAATCTGTATTAACCTATTGTGCATGCATTTCAATGTAATATACCTTATTTTCAGCATCATTCATCCCTGAAGAGATCTTTCTATTTATTTTAGTACTCTAAATATTCTTTTCCCAGCCAAAGATTCTTTTTTTCATTATACCTCTCAAAGGCCTAATTATTACATGCAGTTTCTTGGGACCATAATTTTGGAATAGAGCCTGATACACAATTCTATCATGAAATATGTACCCATCTGTATTCTGCTTTAATCCATAATAGATTCTCTCCAGTAAAAATTCATCATAGCTCCTGACTGATCTATGAATGACTTATGCAATTCCAATGTCCCTATTGTTTCTCATGCTGATGACAGAAAACGAAGAATAAATAATAACATCTTAATTTTCTTTGGAAGAAAAAGTTGGAAACCCTGACAAAGGATGTAGGTCTTAAAGCAAAGCTCATTATCTCTATCTATGTTAAAATCCATCTGTTTACATAACTACAGATAAATTCAGTAACATAAACCTCAAGTGATACCTTATATAGCTCTTTTATTTCAGTATTTATACCTACATGTCCAACTCTTTAGACATTGCTTTCAGTGGGTAGCTATCATCTTTTGAAATTTAGGCACTGTCTGTAAACTGGTTCCCAAATGAAAGCTTCCATTTCATTAAATTGGTATTTTGTATAGCCAGCATGAAGTAATCAGCATATAATGTCTATTCCCTGTACATTTATTTACTAAACTTCTTCAGTGTCCCTAATCTTTGGCACTAATGGTTCAATAATTAAACAAACTATAATGAACGGTGTTGTTTCTTGCATTTGAAGCACTTGAACCCAATGTATGAGGAAAGTCATTTCAAATGCTAGTTCAATTCTGAAAGCATTTTTCAAATTTCTCCGACATCCCAATTAAACACAGGGATTTTACCACAAAATATCTTCTCGTACCTATACATTGAGAATAAGCCTCTTTTTTTATGCTTTATGATGTGCTAGATATCACAGAGGAATTTTCTTTTCCTTACCTAAGGGACTTCTTTCTCTAAAACACAGTTAGGTTTGCATCAGTGTAAGCTTTCTAGTATCTAACTCCACCAGGACTTAGTGGAAAATGCTGCTTTCTATTGATTTGATTTGTTGATTTGGAGGTTGATTTGGTTCATCCTTATTCGGAAGAAGTTTCAAAACAATTCAGAAGTTGTCTGCTGTGTATTCAGTTTCTGGCCAGAGAAGAACCTTCCTGAAGAAGGAAGAAAGACGGTTGGGTCCCAAACATTTCAGAGAGACATCCAGAGGGTACGTGACTCTTCCCTGTTTTTAATTGTAATTTCTATGCCTGTGACACTGGACTGCATAACTCCCATTATGCAGACAGATATTTTGAAACCCTGCAATATATCAGCAGATCTTCCATATTTGCATATTTATTAATATGAATTTTCTCAGAGATATGGCACTTGCATTTTATGAATCTCTTTATTTTGCTTGACCTTGTTCCTGAGCACTCCTTCTTGCTCTTACGGCTACCTCAGATCATCTATCAAAATTAATCTGACTGCTAATGTGTCTAATTTCTTCTCCATTGGGAAGAAAAAATATGACACAGACTGCTTGTTCACAAACAGAGCTTTCTGGGATTTGGCTCTTGTTTTTGTCAGTAGTGGCTCCATCTGAGAATGGACATTTCACTTTTACCTCTTGTGAAAGTCTATCTCATTATTGCTCCTGCAAACTGCAAGCTTGTGGCTCTAAGCCAACATGCTTATGTCTATGTCATATTTTTCCTAAATCCACTATGCAAGCTAATATATATCCCTTTATAATTGCATTAAAAGCCTCCCTCCTAAGATTCTGAAGATAAATTATGTGAGGGATTGCCCAGCATATGATTTTTGTGTGATTTTCTGTTTTATTCACACTTTCTTTCAGTGTTACTTAATCTCCATCTTTTCTTCTGACACAGGCTTTATTTTTATGAATATCAGTGCATAGTCAGAGATACTGTTACTCTAATTGTAAAATCAAGAATTTCACATAACAGACTTATTGATGTCAGAATTAAATCACCTGACTTGTGTTTTGAGAGATTCAGAGAAACATATTCCCCTAAAATGTAGAAATCTTCCAATGTCCATCAAATCTGATTCTAACATTTAAGCTGTTATATCTGGGACACTTGTTTATGTATCCTGCATTGGGCTGATGAGTCAGAGGTTACCTGTGAATTCACAGTGGTTTCAAGCACTTATCAAACACTAGAAGTGACAAGATCCTCCTCATTTCAGTAAAAATTTTCTATGGGTAAACATCAGTGACAAAGTCATCTTTCTTCTGGATCCAGTTTGATCCTCTTACAGTCCTGAACTACTTGTGTTGGCATTAACAAACACAGAGTCTGTAATAGGAGAAAAACGCTCTATAGAGAGCTCCCAATGGCCTTTTGGTGTCTTACTTTTTTTCCTTCTGGTGAGTTTCCTGGTGAATCAATAGCCACATTTTTTATTGTTTTTTTTTTGTTTGTGGTGTGTTTTGGGTTTTTTAAAATAAAGGGTATCTTTTAATAGCTTGCTTTTGCTCCATATTTCTTTTTTGTTTTACTTTTTTCATGCTTACTATCAATATCAATCTTTATATTTATTTAATAGTATCTCCCCCTTATCCTTCTGGGTTTTTTTCTTGTGTCTCCATATCTGCTGATCAGACTTCTGATTATATTCATTGTCATGCCAATTATATCATAACTTTAAACTGTACATTGGAACTCTGTTACATTTTTGCTTTGTACTGCATTTTCTGGTATTCATATCAGGAATTGCAAACTTTCTTAACACCAACTCTTGTAGTTGTTATTTGTTGGAAATTTGTTTCTTAAACTGTATCTTTATAATTTTATCACAAAACTCATTATATACACTTTTTGCCATCAAGGCAGTATTTTTTCACAGTACAAGCACTGCGGTTTATTACATTCAAAAGGCATCCCAATTCCCTTTCTCTTATAGCTAATGAGCCCTCAGGTGAAATACACTTAACTTGAGCCTAATCAGTGCCTATTTGTTCTTGCTTCCAGCAATGAGGTCAGGAACTTTTGGACTTCCCCTCGCACATAGAAAGCATAGGTTTGCCTTACCTGATACATATTTAGGGTTGTTGAGAACTCTGGAGCATAGTCCTCCCATGCAGATGTTTGGACATTTGGGTTAATAAAGTCCCTTTTGTTATTCTCCACTGTTGTATCTTTTGATGTCCAGAAAACTAATCACTATAATAACATAACTTTACTATGCCTGGATGACTTCATTTATTGCATCCTCCTACCCTGATACTTTCTGAATTTCATTTGACCATACCAATGAAAAGCTGCAGGCACTCGCATGTCAAGTGGCAAATGAGTTATATGGCCACCCTTTCAAACACTAACATTGTCATTACACCCTGGTTTTCAGTTCTAGCCATTAGGTCATAGACTTCCTCCTGCTTGTTCTCTCTCTGTCCGCATGACTCTTGCATAATTGGCTTTACATTGGCCCACTTTCAATTTGAGATGTAGAAGGTATCCCTCGCTACCACTGTCAAATAGCCAATTTGCAGATAGGAAGAATATTCTCACTGAAGGTTGGAGGTACATGTTTGAATCCCCTCAGCTGGAGCAAAATCTAACCTAAATTCCTTCATTCTGAGAACATTCTCATCACAAGCCTTTTGCTGCTTTGTCCTGCTTCCTCCCATGCCCCTTGTCCATTTTAAACATAGGAAGTATTACCATCTTTGGATTCTTGTTCATGGAGTTCACTGACTACAGACCTCAAAGAATTCCTGAAATACAGAAAAGCTGTGATTTTGGATGTTTCCACTAGCACTGCCTATTGCCTAATTTTAGTTCTGTCGATTACTATGTTTTAACTTTCTTTAGCCCATGTACAGAAAACTCAAGCACTTGTCTTTTGCTTTAGAACTCCATTTCCAGATGGAAGAACTTCAAGTAGTGCAACACTGAGCACCAAGAACCCTAATCCCTTTTGGGACCTATGCCATAAATATGGCATGTTATTGTCCTCAAATGCTACATCTTCTTTCAGACAACCACTTATTTGCTACCCCAGACACACTGCTAGTCCCAAGAAGCATGTCCCTGCTTAGTTAACCTGGGGGCATCTAAGCCAGTAGAAGGAATTGTCAGAACCTTATTATAAATTTAAGTCTCTTTCACAAAATATCCAGAAAAAAAAAAAAATCTTTTTTAAAATAACAATTAAATAACTGTATCTCCTTCTTCTTAACAGCCTATCAAGGGAACATTTAAATAGGACAAGGCAAAATCTGAATCCATCATAGCATAAAATAATAACGTGCTGTTTAGCCTGGGCAGAGAATGGTCCTGCAGTATAATGATTAAACTATCCATTTATAAAAATTATTTCAATTACTGCATGGATAAAATACTTGCATCAAAATTTAACAAAGTGCTTAAGAAAATGTTTAGCTCACACAGACTTTACAATCAAAAAGCGTGGTGCACAATCTTGGTATGTTCATTTTAGTTTGCTTTAGTGAGTCAGAAACATAGGAGATGAGGTGACATTAAAAATATATGTTATGCTTGGCAGTTACCTATTTTTTTTCTCAAACTACAGGCCAAACTAAGATTCTAGAGTTATAAGCATGAAGCTAAGAAGAGAACAGACTTTCAGCTTCTGGGCCAGTAACCAACTTCATTAGGGTTTACTGGCAAGAATAGATTATTTGATCAGCAAAGACTTAACAGACTTCATGTCTGCCCCACACTTAGTTGAACTGGACCTTTGTCATCACCCCTTTACAGTGCTAAGCGTGTTTTGACTAAAACCAGGCTTAGAATGAATTCATAACTATTTCTATAATATGTCATGTAAGAAGTCTCCGAACAGCCTCCTCCACTCTGTGTGAGGAGCTGGACTCTCACATTTTCAGGGGATTTGCTGCTCCTGCTGACATCCAGTCCATGCCAAGAAACTGCCTGTCAAGAAAATTTCTTGTGCAGATATGGTGAAGATTCAGAGACCAGGTTTTATAGGGTTTTCACCATCTCCTTCCTACCCTTCATGAAGCAGCAATGTTCTTTTATAAAGAAAGATTTGAGAGAGAGGTACTGCCTTGCAGCAGAGCACCTGGATAGTCATAATCTAAAACACTCCCCTGATAGGAAGGCAATGGCCAGGCACAGGAGGAATGTCAGAGTGCCTAAATAACTATTCCAGACAAGAATCTGCAAATTACCTGAAAATGGTAATACTTCCTAGAGGAAGATCAGCAGCATGGCAATTTACAGAAACATTTCATTTCAGTTATTTATTTAGAAAAATTAAAATGAAATGTTTACCCTTCTAATTGACCATAGGGAACAAAATATTCTGTGAATGTAAATTACAACTGTGATGAAAATATAAGCTGCACTTCCTTAATATTCATACTGATGTCTGCTACAAGCAGTATTAACATAAATTCATATTTTCTTATCTTTCCAAAAGCACATTTTTATGAAAATGAAAGTTTATGTATTTTTTTTTTTATCTTAGTTGGAGCTGGAGTTTATGCCTCTATAAAGAATCTAAACTGTTATGTTTTCTTTATCCTGTATGGATCCTGTATCCAGAATGCCAGGTTGCATTCTGGTTCGTTTATTTGTTAAATGCATTAACCTACTCCAGCTATTAATACACTTTATAAACTGTAGACTAGTTGGTATTTATGTGTAGGGAGTATTTTCTCATAGCAGTGAAGAGATACAGTGAAGCTTATAATCAAATGATAGTTCAGTGCACTTGTCTTTTAAGTTAAAAAACTCGAAAAGGCCAAGTTAAAAATGTTGTAAGAGATTTTAAGTGAATGTTTATAAAGCACTTTGTTCTGTTCTCTGTAAAGACAAGCAAAAGAACATGAGAGTAAAGCGTTGCTGATCAAACCAGTCATTCAAGAACTACATAATCCTGTCTCTAGTTACATGCATGCAAACAGCTTAACCCTTCCTTGCATTCCCTGTAACTCCTTAAAACAACTTCAAACTTCACAAATAAAGCTGTCTAGCTCACTTGAAACTTGACTCCAGCTTGGATCCCTTACCCCTGGAAGGCTGCTCAAGACCAGTCTTGATTCAGAGTATTTCCATGCAGACAAAAAATGTAGCTAAGACTCAAGTTCTCAACAAGAGCAATCTCCCATCATGGTATTTCTATGCAAAAGTGTTTTCAAGCAGCAGTTCCTAGTCCTTGTCCAAGCCTATGACTTTGATTGGTACAGACAGTGGGTTAAATACTTGAATATACTGAAAGATCCAAATTGCATTCTTTTATGAATATAATATGAATATAGTATATATAGTTATGAGTATACTATGAATATAGTTTTTGTCTGGGGCCCAACATCATCAGCACTCATCAGGAGCCATCAGTGGCAAACAGTCTCACTTCAGGAGAACAAAGTCTGCACTCAAGCCTCTGAAGTCACTTTATTTTCATCCTACCTTGTGCCCTAGTAAATTGTTCATAAGACTGTATAGCTTCAGCTCTATTGCTGCCAAAAGAGTTTTCTTCTTCCTTGCCCAAAGAACAAAACCTTACCACCCCCTTCAAACATGTTAGGTATGGCATTGTGTGGTGGTGGCTTGTGGCAACTGCCCTCTCCCTCCCCTGGCCTGACCATTTGATCAAAGGTAAATGTGTTTGAAATGCCAAGATGAAGTCCAGTGACTTCCTTAACACTTCCAGTTTCAATGAGAGGGTTTCCATTAAGGGACAGGTCACCCTTCTCTTCTGTGTCAAGGGAAGAGTTTCCTGAATCTATACACACTGACATTTGCTGTTACCCGTAGGAAGCAGAAACACAAAATAGAGTCATAAATTGCCTGTTGGCTGAGTTCAGTTTTGCTCCTTGTCAGTTGTATGGCTTTAGCTGGTAGAAATTACTACTGAAAGCTTCTGAGAAGTACTAAACATCAACAAGTTTCCTGGTTTATAAATAAACCTTGTGGTTGCAAGGAAAGTCTTACATCTGTGTTTACTTCTGCTTTAAGGACAGCTTCAATAAAATCTGGAAATGAAAAGTTGTCTTCTTACTTTTGTTAACATGATAGAGCAGGTAATGATACTCACTGTATTGTGTTCACTGTCTTCTACAAGGAATAGCTTAATGTTGATATTTAAATTATCATCACATGCAACAGCCTTAATCACAGACTAACATTACATTGTACTTTTGCCATACAAGCACAGAACAAAAAACGTCTGAGTTTATAGTCTCTCTGTTCTACAAAGGGTGAACCTGCCACAGAAAAGCAAAGAGAGGTATTTCAATTTGAAAGTGATGTATTTATTTTTACATCAAATCAGTTATGCATAAAATGCTGATCTTAAAAATAAGATATTAATGTATTAGCTACCTTCTTTTTGTTTTTCCCTTGGCTTGAAAATGGAGCTAATTAGACAGATTCACCTTTGTTTGTACATAGGTTCCAGTCAATACCACTTTCAGGCTTTCACAGACCAAAATGATGGCTGACATGTCCTTTACTATAATGAAATCTTTCCACAGGCGAGTGATTCCATAGAGATTTAGACAAAAGCCAACAATCACAGTAATGTTACTTTAATTTTAGGTCTGTAAGTACCTTATTAAAACTGATGTCTCACCCAGAAATTAAGCAAAGGTGAATACTTTTCAAACCCTAGAGTTTACCTGTTTTCTAGACCCTGTTCTGAACCTTGAAAGGAGAATATATGTCACCATTTTCCTAGAAAACCCCACAAAATTGGTGCTACTCCGTACTACAGACTTAATTATTCCTCGTCACCACTATTAGAAGTAGGAATGTTTCTCCATGTGACGGGCCCTGAAGCAGAGAAGAAATATCTTAAAGAGGACTGGAATAAGCCATGGGTAGATTTTAGAGGTATTACACATGACAATAAACATTGGTCTTGATCAAGATGAGGTGTTTCATTTATAACCAATACCAGCACATCCATCTGATTCACAGCTGACTGGAAGTTTTGCAGATGAAATCCATTAACTGAAGGAACTATGACTCAGAGCCTCAAATGTGTTGAGCCACCAAACTCCCACAGAAATCAAGGCATCTAAATACCTGCAAGGGTGATGGCCTTGTCACCTCTTAATAAGAGAAAGGCTCATAAGGCTGCTACAGGTTAAGAGCAACCACAAGTTGCAGAAACCACTGTCAGCTAATTAATTGCTGGTTTCTGCAGATATATTAGTACTCCTTGCACCTTTGCTCCCTGGTCTGCTCTGGTTGGTACTTTCAATCATCAGTGCACTCACACTAAAGCTGCATTAGCAAAAATGCAGGTGGGTTTGGATTCTGGAATCATTCAGGAACAGTAACACACTTTGGGTGCCTTACATACATCTGAAGTGTAATAGCCCCACTTCTTCCCAGTATATAGTTTTTGCTGTCAAACTCTCAGAAAGGTCTGTAGTATAACTCCATGATTTTCCTGATAAGACACATGCAGAGACCAAGGCCACATGCCTTTCACCAGAGGTTGTGCCTGTGAGATTTGTCTTGTAATGACCTTAGAAAGTCAAGACTTCCTTCATTTAGGGAAGACCTAATTTATCTTTGTACTTCTCCTGCGCCTCGAGTTAAAAGACAGACACATTTATAATGCATGGCGTTGTGATGTGTGCTCCATGACAGCTACAATCTGTGAACCAGGCACCAAAACTCCTTGAGAAAAGTGCTTGCAGAGAGCAGAGTCCATCGCCAGTCACACATAACATCTCTCCCCTTCACTCTATACATTACACTGATAAGGGTACCCTTTTCTACCCTCCATCCTGTAGGTTTCATTGCTGACAAACTCTTCAACATGTGCATACTGAGAAATGATACACACATCTGTCCCCAGCCCATCACTTCTTACCTTCTGAAAGATCAGTTTGGCCTTAAACATAGATTTAAACAAGGGAGATTCGGTAAACTTCCCATCTTCAGTGAAAAATATAACTGGCAACTACATTATAAATGCATTTAATCCATTAGTCTAGCTCATGTAACTGAGATTAATAAATGCAAGGCTTAGATTTGTTCCTTCAGTATCTAGCAGTACATGTGTTCTGACGAGTCATCTTGCTTTTCTGATTGCTCTCATTACAGGCTCAGGAAGGAGTGAAAGTCACTTTTAAAACATATCCACTTCCTGACACTTCTTCCAGAATAGCCAGAACAGCAATCCTCATGTGTTAGCAAGCTGCAGCTCTCCTGAAAGTGGGATCACCAGCTGGCTTAGGAATGGACATTTAAACCCCTCTCTCCTGCCTCAAAGATGCTCTAGGATGGAAACAAAGCTGTCCACCCGCCTGCTACAGGAGTGCTAATGGGATCATTTTAGGTGAATGATCTGTGTTCTTCACTGGCTGTGTCCCTTTCTGGTCTGCTTGGAGGTTACAGCTGTGATTAAAACCTTGAACAGGGTATTTTTCCCAGCAGAATCACAATGACTGAAATCAATAGGAGATTTTACAGTAATGCAGTAATGGTTCATATAATGAGGCTCAGGCTGGAAAAATTCCAGTGAAGACCTATGCCTGAGGAATTCTGTACTTCTGGTTTAAAAACAAAAGAAGAGGGGGTGGGTGAAGAGTTTCATATTTAGGTTTTTCAGGGCTTGATGTAAAATGTTTCTCTTAACTTACACATTTCCTCACTGGCAGTGGTCATAGAACTTGTCAATAATGTCACTCACAGAGACAAAAGCTCTAAATAACCCACCTACGAATGCTGCCTTGAAAGAGGAAGAATACAAAGACCTTTTGAGTGGAAGAGATGTCCTTCAGGGTTGTGTACATGACACTCCAGTGTTAAAATTCGGAGTTTGAAATACATTTCTCTTGGATCTTTCTCCATCTCTTTGCCAAGGCTTTCAAAAAGGGTTTAATTTTTTCCTTTATGGTACCCTGAGGAAATACCTCTCATGTTGGGTCAGCATCTTGAGCTGTCTACAGCATTTTCAAGACTAGCTTCCAAGGTTTTGCCCTCTGAGAAAATCAGGAGAAAGGAAGGCATGATGTGAACGTACATTAGCTGGCCACAATCTCCCTGCACAGCTGCTCTCAGCACACAGCGTGGCTCCACGCTTCCTGGCTGGCTCCAGTGGAGCTGTCCTTCATGAGTAATAGGAAAAGTCACTACAGCACAAGTGATGCATCAGAGCCTAGCTCATGTTATGCCCAGATGTTGCTGTACAAGCACTTCACGCAGAAGTGTAGGAGAGGTTCTAGTGCATCCCTATTCACTTGACCAGGGATATAGGCTGAATTGTAATGTTGCCCTTGGTTAGTTTTTAGGAAACTTAACACAGGCGAGATCTTTCTCACCTTTCACTAACCTTTCATTAGTGAGATCTCCTGAGGTTTGCAATGACTCCACTCAACAGGTGAGTCCATGACTTGGTAGTCACCCCTGAGTGATCTGCAAAAGAAGTGAAACAACAAAGACAATCAGTTCCCATCATGTACTTCACCCACTAAGCAACCCTGTGCAGGGATGGAAGATTTCCTTCCTGATGTCCACAAATGATCAGTTTGCACTTTGAAGCACTGGGGTGGATTCAATTACACTAATCACTATTTCAGTTCATGTAACTCCAGACTACTACTGATACCCAATGACTTTGGCAAACGGGGAATTCAAGCAAACGTTTATATTAAGGGGGACTATTTACTTCAGCCCCTAGAGGTACCACTTAAAAAAAATTCCCTGAATACCACTGAAATTAATATTAAGACTTTATACCCTCATGTATTTTTGAGGATTTATATATGTGGAGATATCATTTTTCCTACCACTTATCCTCTTACATACTCCCACAATATCTCATCTGTGGCATTTTCCCAGATGGGGCCCACAGCAACGTTCTTGTAGCTTTTGGCTCACTTAACACTTTCATTTAACAAAATCCTTGATTTGATGAGGTCTTCTCTGCTGCAACACCCAGCTCCACAGAGTGCCAGATACTGCCTTTTGCTGACACACGTCCCTGTTCGCTACATGACATCCTCTGTGCACGGCACACCCCAAAAGCATCCATGGGCCTAATTTTGCTCTGTCCCACAGTCTCTTGGGCAAAAGGAAGCAGCGGGTGTACCCACGCAACCACCGCCTGAGAAACAGCAGAAATTTGGCATTCTGCATCTGTGTAGGCAACAAGACAAAGTGAAAGGCAGTGGATCACTGAGCTCTTTATTGCTTCCCCACCATAATTTTCCCGTTTTCAAAGGCATTCCAAATGGAACGACGGGGCTGACAGCCTGTGCACTGGCTTCGCTGGGCTCTGCCTTAGTTTTCTATTTCTGGATGTGAAGACCTAATTTTCAGAGGCAGATAATTTTTGAAACTGAGCCTATATCCCTTTGACTGCTCTTGATTTACATGTGATTTGTCAAACAATTAAAATGTGCATATTGTCATCACAAGGCCAAATCATCTCTTCATCTCTTCTTCATATTCATTTTCCCACAGCACAGGTTTTCAACAAGTGAACTTGGCACTGAACAAAGCCTTCTTGCCACTCCTGACTGAATGGGGCTTCCTTCAGTCACCCTGCAAATGTTCACATGTGGCATTTCATCTGATTTCATCTTAGTGTACTCAAGCACAGCCTCACATTTTCTCTTTAGTTTCTTCCTCCCATCATGAACTGCTTTTATTCTTTAACAACCCCTTAACTTGTACAGGCTTTTTCTGTCTAAGCCATTTTCTTGTTTATCTTTGAATTGAGCCCTAGTCATGCAGTCTGTGACATACATATTTTTTTATAGGTATCTCACATGCTCTCAACATTTCTTATATTGCTCAAGTCAGCAAACAGGGCAAAACACCTGCCAATTATTTCCCTGAACTAAGCCAGCTTTCCTAAATCGATCAGTGTGTTCCCATCCAGATATGCAATCATCCTCTCCTTATCTCAACCTGCTGGGGTGGGTTGACCCTGGCCAGATGCCAGGTGCCCACCAAAGCTGCTCTATCACTCTCCCTCCTTGCCTGGACAGGGAAGAGAAAACATATCAAAAGGCTCGTGGTTCAAGATAAGGACAGGGGGAGACCATTCACCAATTACCATCATGGTCAAAACAGACACAACCTGGGGAAATCTGTTTAATTTCTTAGCAATCAAATCAGAGTAAGATAATGAGAAGTAAAATCATACCTTAAAAACACCTTTCCTCCACCCCTCCCTTCCACCTGGGCTGAAGGGGAATCTGCTCTGGTGCCCAGAGAACCTCCTCTCTTCCTTCTTCACTAACCTTGGTGTCTGCAAGGCTGCTTCTCTCCCATGTTCTCACTCCTCTCTCTGGCTGCAGTTGCTCCTGCACAGGTATGTTTTCCCCTTCTTAACTGTGTTATCCTAGAGGTGCTACCACCATCACTGATGGGTTCAGCCTTGGTCAGCAGTGGGTCTGTCTTGGATCTGACTGCATTGGCTCTATCAGACATCATAGGGGAAGTTTCCAGCAGCTTCTCAGAGAAGCCACCCTTTCAACCCCTATACTACCAAATACTTGCTATGCAAACCCCATACACTTTCCAATTCATGCTGCACTTTTGGCAGACCAAATTGGGTATCTATTCACACAGTTGCTTGCGCACACATGTGCCATGAGGTTCTCTTCACTTGTTACAAATATGAAGGGAACCTCAGACTTGTCTTATCCAGAAGTTTTGCACACTGGAGAAATATCATCTGCCACTCTCCCAGAAGAGACTACAAAAAATTACCACAATGGGTAAATTTCTATTCTATACTGTCACAGACCACATAAACTCTGTACCATCAGAGTATTTTAAATAGTGGCTTTTAATATAAATAAAAAAGCAGGAAGAAAGTAATGGGAGAATGAGCCAAAATTTTAGAGAACCGCAAATCATTTTCTCCATATTAGACAGTGTTCCTTTTACACTGTACCCAACTGATTTTCCTAGGAAATGTCAACATACAAGTGATTGCCATGTGTTCCCTGAAAACTGATACTATACTTAGGAAAATAAGAATTAAATAAAAAATCTGTTAATTAATGAAGAGCATCCAGTGCCAATTACTACAGCTGAGTTCTTCACCTACGAAATTCGTCCAGGATTCTTTATTTTAAATAAATAAATAATAATAATAATCCTAAATTATATTAGAATTTTGCAATGTAAGTAAACCAGGAGTTATCAGATGTGCAAAGTACCCATTTGGCCCCAGACATTATCTCAGAGGAAACAGCATTTCATGCAGTTTAGTCAAGACAAAGCTGGCTTCTCCATCATGAATTTTTTCCTGCAAGTCTATCTTCCATCTGTGCCTTGGCTTTGTCCTACAAATAACAGGCAGTGCAAGGCGCTGAACTTCAAATCTGTAATGTTTTCTTATTTAGATGCTGCACGTCTAATAAATAGCCCTTCGCTGTCCTTCAGTGATACTATGTTCAGTTTCAGTGCAGAAATGGATCACAGAGGACACTATCTAGACAGTGGCCTATCAACACACCCTCTTTACTGACATGTATTCAGTGTTTACAGATTACTTCACTAAACATCTAGTTCAGACATCCTTCTTTATGAGGTGAACACGCTGCCTGGCAGAGTTACAGCCAAGTCTCCCAAAGCCAAGGTCATAGCTGCAAGTGACTAACCTGCATGGATGATGTCTGAGCAGATCTGTAATAGAACCCATACAGCTCACATTGTCAAAATCCAACTTCTTCCCATCTTTTTATTTCATTAATAATTACTGCAAAAGAAATCAGACATTTTCCAAATGTGACTACTCTCAGTTGCTGGCAAAGGTGTGTAACTTTTGTCTGTGTTTAGGGTGGCATTTGCTCACCCACTGAAAGAGGGTTTAGATCCTTCTGCACTTCCACTGTGAAGTGAGCTATTCCAGAAGTGCTTGTCATACGCTCAATATGGAGACACATTTCAGTGGTGACTGATGTAGAAAGGTCAAAACCTGGAGGTATGTAACCAGACCACGTGCAAAAAGCTCTCAATGACCTCAGTAGGTATTTGCATAAAGAAAAATTCTCTCATGAACAAGCAGTTTGAAAGAGGTGCCACAACACTTGCGTTCACCTCCTATGTAGCCACAGAGCACTATTATTATAGGAGTAATATAGTTCTACAGAAATCTAACATGCTGGCTCCATGCCATGCCATTCTGTTTCAAAGATCTCTGCTAAAAAGTAAGCTTATGCCTTTGGTTACTGCATGGCCACATCTGGGATAATGCAGCTGCCTCTCCGATATCTACAGCAGGATATCCTATAGAGTAATTCTGATGATAGATGTTAACCTTTTGGAATGCCCAGTAACACTGTATCATGAACCACACTGTATCATGAACCACACTGTATTACTTACTACTAAGAAAACATCAACAGTCTCATGCACTGATTACTGCCTAACATGTCTTTGTCAAACACTTAATGAAGCACATATTGGGTCTGCTGATCTGACTGTCAATTTATTCTAAATGAATCCACATGCCAAAGGATTTAGGTGCCAAAAGCTGGAAGAGCTTTCAAACTGATTTTTTTTTAGTCCTGACCATGATAGCTGCACAGCAATATGCCATCTGAAGTAGTAGTTGCTTGAAAACTCAGAATACCAGGTAGTTCAAGGTCATATATTTCTGTAACTTCCACTGAAATCACTCTTTGGCTCAACCACAACGTGCAGAAATGACAAGCCTGCTAGATCCCATTCTATATTACAGAGCAGAGGTGTTAATTTTGTGTTGTCAGCATAACCTGTGACCAGTATGGGAAAAATGGTAATTATAGTATTTGTTTAGGTTTGGTTTTCTTCTGTCCCTGTTTTCCACAGCTGAGCTAGCAAAGCTTAACAGGGAGTAAAGGCCCCCCAAAAAAAAATGGCATGAAGGAAAAAAGGTTGTGTTTCACTGGCAGCAAATTTTTTTTAGGACCTCCCCATTCCGCTGCTGATCTCATACTCTTCTAGCTACTCAATTATGTGCACACCAAACCTGCCTCTCTGACCTCACTCTAAGTGAAGGACAGTAGTGGGGGAGAGGGCAGGGCAGGGAAGAGCATGAATAAACAAAAGCTGCCAGGAACATGGGAGGCCAGGCTTTCTTAAAACAGAAATGAAAAGATAAACTAATTATCAAGTGTGAAATTGATAAATGATAAAGCAGACATCATTTAACAGTCTTAGTGTTGAGCACAGATGTTCTGTATGCTGCTGCTGGGCTTTCTACTGCTGCTTCTGGCTTCTCAGATCCTCCCCACTATAAGCAAGGGCAAGGCATTTATCCCAGCCACTGGCCTATCCATTGTCATCAATAAGGGAAACAAAGTCAGCCACCCCAATCTGGCCCTTAAAGCAGAATTGCCCATCACTGAGAGCCCCCATAATACTAGGGCAAAGGTTCTTTGAAGTCTTTTCTGGTACAATCAGGAAGGAATCTGTATATCCCAGTGTGAAGATACTGGGTGAAACCAGGATCTCCAAGCACTTTAACTGATCCCGACAACTTCGCTCTTAAGGATGCTGTCAGAGGGCCGTGGCCCAGCCAGACATCATGCACTTGTGGATAAAACAAAATCTCCCTCTGGCTTACATCATGCTTGGCTTTGCAGCCACTGAACAGAGCGGACTGCAAGGAGTTTTCAAAGACAAAACATCAAAGAAGCTAACATCATGTGGATCGAACCCAGCACAATAAAGAAATCCTTCTAAAAATGTAATAAATACCTGCTTAAAGGGCAGCGAAACCCCAGCTGCATGTTTAACACCAGCCCATGGTTATTCCAAATCTTCATTAAAGTACTTCTGGGAAAGAATGGCCTCGCTGTAGCACTTTGGGCCGGCCATCAGAATGACCCTGATAACCCAGACTCATAAATGTATGGATGTAATAAACACACAAAATAAAAAGCTTGCAAACTCCTGTAAACAAAAAATAAAATAATCCAAAAGAGAGAGTCAGTTACAGGACAAATCTGCCAAAGTTGCATTAAAAGACTCATTTAAACTGAGTGAAATCAGGAAAACTCCAGAGTTGGGCCAAAACCTCATCTTTCACTTATCCCCTTGTACCTGCACATCACAGATAATAATGCCTTCTCTTAGACGAGACTCTGAACAGGGGGTGACCTTATGTACCAAGTGTGCTGCAATAACTAAGTACAGCAGGGGTGAATTGAAGATGACATTTCAGCCTTTAACTGAATTTACCACATTTCTTCAATTTATGCCAGACCCTTCTGTTATTTCAACTTATCTTTTCCCTGACAGTATACGAAGCCAGAGTTTCAGAAACTCTCATTCATACACACACACATAAACATACATACACACATACATCAACCAATCATTGTATTACAAAATTATCTGCACAATCTCTCATTAAATGTTTGTATTCAGGAAGACTTGCAAGAACTGCTTTTTCCCATGCAGGACCCCCATTTGCAGTGCTTGACCAAGGAATCCTGGCAGTGAACATGCAGCTAAAACACCTGGATTGGGCTGACGTTGCACCATTAAGGAGAGTCAATAGTTCTGCAAATCCAGCAAGCAATTGCAAGTCACTTCAGTTATAAATTGCTTTTTGAGGGGTTTTGGGAAGGGGGATTTTTAATGCACTGTTTTCAAAATAACTCTGTTCAGCAGATGTACAGAAAATATTGGCTTAATTGTGTATGAACCCTTACGTGGTTATGAGACTGACTTTCTCTAAGCACAGAATAATAGCAAGAGGAAAAACAGAAGGAAGGGTTGACTTTACAGATAACTGCTGTAGGAAAAAAGCTAATTTTTACCAAAATGGTTCAGCACTGTTAGCATGTTTGTACAGTATACACCTTGGCTGCACATCAGCTGGTTTTGGATAGCAGAAGCTGTATCCATCTGTAACTTCCATTAAAATAGAATGCCAATGCATAATTATATTTGGATATTTTTAATCTTTTTTTTTTTTTTTTTTTTGGGATACCAGTAAATCTTTCTTTTTTGGAATACATACGAGATGGGAAATTTACAGCTAAAATATGGGTGCATAGCAGCAAAGCATAGCATGGAAATTAAGCATGATAAAAACAGAACAGGAAGAAACTGAAACATCAAATGACTCTTACTTGATACGTCTGCAACTCATAGTATCTCCAAATTAAATAAATAAATACATAGAAAAGCCGTGTCTGTTTCACAAAAATATACTTATCAGATATTTCCATATTAAAACTACAGATATATGTAATCCAACATGGATAATTCTGCCTTTCCCATGTCTCCCAGAATACAGACTTCTCTAGAAAGGCTGTAAGTGAACAATTCAGAATAAAGCTCTCTACTTCAGGTAGTGCCTAGTTACTAAAAGAATTGCCCTGATGTCTTAGCCTTGATGACTGAGGAGTAGCAGGCAGACAATACTTCACATTTGGAGCTTCAGTCACTCTTGGAACTGGCTCAGTTACAAGGAATAACTCTGATTCTCAGCAAGTTTAACATATTTGCATGCAAGAAATAATTTACTCTGTTGCACCCTCTAGTGGGATTACTTCGTAGCAATCAGATTCTTCCAATTTTGTTATTTGTCTATTCATAGTACACGTGTTAACTAAGGAGAGTCACAAAAGGATGTAGTTAGGTTCCCAAACTAATTTACTTCAAGGTTAACTGACACTTCCTTTTTCTGTTAATGGCTTCTAATAAGCAATAGTAAGGCACGTAGACACTGTGGTACATACACTCTGTAGTACATTCATGAAACAATCATGAATTTCAGCTTCTGGGGTTTGTGCTAGGTTCTATTGTTAGTTTAAACCAAGAGTAGAAATATTTTCCATTCCAAGACAAAATTACTCATTCTTTATTTTAAGGTCAAGCCATATGTGTAATAGGGGTGAGATCCAAAGAGAGGAGAAAATGTGGGCTTTGTGCATTATTAACGTTTGTTATCTTAGAAATGTTCAGTAAGTTTTTGCAAACTGGCAAATGGCAAAAAGTTACTGTGTTATTAACATCATTATTTGACTTTGTGTCCATGTTGTTCCTACCTCAAAGAACTTACCCTGGAAAAAATCAGACCCGTAATAAATGAAGCAAATGGTGAAAGAACAGAATTACCAGGACTCAGATCCTGGAAAGATTTAATTTACTTACCTTTGGCTGTTGGGCTGATCGTGTTCTCATTTCAAAGAGATATTTGTCAGCCACATTAGCAGGAGCTAGACACGGCTCACAGATTTAGTATGGCCATTGCTAATACTGCACACAAACCATGTACATAAAGCATTTGGGAAAAGAGGCCCAAATGCAGTGTTCAGAGCAGCTACACCTTGATAGAGTATAGGGCTGGTACCAATAGGTGAGACCTTCATCCTTGCTCCAGCTCCCTCATGGCAGATACAGTAGAGAGACTCATCCTCAAAACCCCAAATCTGGCCATTCTCCCAGCACTGGAGCAGAGGAGCACAATATTCCCTTTGCTGGGGACACCCCCCATGTTATAGACAGCAAGTTAAGGGGCAGACTGGAAAGCTGGTGAAGGTGAGTGACTAGAGACCAGTACCACAGGACCGCTGGAAAGGCATCTCCCAATTCCCGCAGGCTGGAAGTTCTGTTCAGTCTTGCTAAAGCTCTTGCTGTCTAAGGTTTTTAAAAACACATATAAAAATGTACAGACGATCCCAAATTGCCTTTCTCACTGCATTAGGATTTAAAATATCGAGGTACTTCCAGCAAGTCCTGACATCAGATGGCAAGAAGGAGCAAACAAAGAGGTCTAGCTTATCTTTTGTGCTTAGATGTATTTTATAACAGAGTATAAAGGAAATCAATATTCCCATCATAAATCTTGCTTACTCTCCTCATAGGGGTGATGGCTGACTTCCATGTGAAAATGTCAAAATAAAAGCGCTTTGCTCTCCAAGAGACTTCGGTTCAATCAAGCATAATACAGCACAAATAACCCTAATGTAAATAAATGCACTGAGAATGCGACCGTCCACAGGAGACAGGACTGTTAGAGCCTTCTTACTTCCACCGGGAATATCTATCTACTGCCTAAGCAGACACAGGAACATCTCTTGGTTGCTGCTCACCAGAAAGCTCGCAGGCTTTGTAATCTGATGAGCAGTGATTTTCTCTCATTCATTAACATTCAAAATGGTTTCTTTCTACTTCCTTGCATCTCCTTAGATGGTTGACCAAAACATAAACACGGAAGACCGTCCGTATTAGTCAGAGAAAGCTGGCTCTGGCTCGCTGCCTGTGTAAGTACGATAATAAGCCGTTCTTAAAGCGTTATCAATGTAAGCCGCCTTGGAATCCACACGCGCTTCGGAAGACATGAATCTGTTCTGGCGAACCCTCGTGACAGAGCTATTGCTCTTCTGCTTCCCTGTGTCTGACACAGATCACATCAAATCCATTATGACCAAAGAGAACACAAATAACTTTTGCAATTTTAACTCTAACTGTGTTAATGAAACTACATTTATGTGTTTCAAATTAAAAAAGAAACATTGCTAACAAATAAGCAGAGAAGGTCATTACCATTCCACATTAATGAATTACCAATGAATTATTTTGAGGAAATTGCTTCCTTGTGAAACCAGGACACTGGAAAGAGCAATATTATGTATATAAAATTAAATTCTAGCAAATCTAGCTGACAGACAATAAACCCAGAAGGTCTATACCTCCAACAACAGGCATTTGTAATTCACAATTTTATCTGAGTGTGTATCTGAACAGGGAAGAAAACACGAGTGAAGATTTTGCAGGGGAGTGTTGATAACAGATGTAACAGGATGAAAAGAATAGAAATAAAATTGCTTCCAGTAACCTGGCAGCAAAAACTAAAACACGGTGTCATCAATACCCGTGACATCTGTGAACAGAGTCATCACAATGCTAAAAAAATCATATTTCATTTCCTCTGTTAAGGTAAGCCCTATGATCTGGCATCTCTGTTTCTCGTTATAATGTTGTCAGTAGGTGAAATACACAAGACAAGGACTGCGTGTTACTTATGTCCTACTTAAGCCTACATTTACTTGGGGTGTGTACTATAATCTGTTACACATAGACATTTCTTTAGAACATCGGTATTTTGTTAACCATTATTTTGATCCAAATCTTAGAGGCATTTTATGCTTTCGGTGATGTGCTGTAAAAGTGAAACCTTACAATACCATAAATTTGAATTTAATTCTCCATACAGGGGGATTCCTTTTTATTTTATGTTCCTCCTCTCCTTACATACATGCTGATATTAACACCTGTACAAACTGAGTGTAAAACGCGATCAAATCACAATTCCCCAATCATACCAGCGGTGGTATTTTGCACCCGCTTGGCACAGATGCAATTTATTATATGAGATTAAACACAGTGGTGAATCAGGCCTTCTGTATTTAAAACAATAGCGCACTCTTTCACCTACAGATACCACCAGCAGATATAGGCATGGCTGGAAACGTTTTGCTCATCTTAAATTCTCACAGATTCCTGTAACTATGACCAAGTAACTATGTGGCTGGAAGGCACTGTTTAGGAGCAACCCAAACCTAATGATGTTGCTATAAATCAGGCTAGAAAAGCACAGGCATGGCTGTGTCAGAAAGATGTCTCAGTGCATAGAGAGATGTTATAGATCTCTTCTTTTTGAAAACATTAAATGGATGCAAAATGTAATGGAAGGATATCTCAAAAGTCATGATGGTGTAACTACATAACTCCATAAGGAAATTCTGTAACCCCAAGTTTTAATGCCTCTGAAAGACTGCTAATTCAAAAGGGAAAACAATTTGAGTTTTCCAAAGGTACTTTAGGAAAAGGTTCCCTATGTAACACAAACATTGTGTGTAATGTGAAGATTATATAGTGGAAGAATAAATTATCAGCAAATTAATTGGACATAAATAGACTGATCTTAGGTGCTTGGTTTTAGCAGCTCGGCACCCAGAGATGATCCTGGGTGTTGTTTTATTCAATCCAGTAAGACCTTTTATATTATATAGTGTTCTGTATCCTGTAACTAGAACTATTATAATTTGAGCTGAAGCAGTTATCTCTACTACCTTGTGAATACAGTCTGAAAGAGTTGCAGAAAATGCTGATATACTTAGGATGACCTTCTTTGGTTCAGTGGTGTTACAGGCGCACAGTTTTTTCTTTTTTTGTTACTAGGAAGGAGAAAATTACATTGGTCTAAAATGAATACTAATGAAACTCCTTAGTTAGCTTTCTTTGTGATAAGAATAAAGAATTGGAGCTATGTTCCTCTAGAATCTCAAGTAATTTTTGCCCTTTATTCTGATAGAAAGATTACTGATAGTAGAGAAGGAGAACAAAGTAATTTCATAAAATATCTGCATTTTTAAGAATGCTTTTGTTGCAAAAATGTTGGTGTGCAATTTCTTCAATCTACTTTTAAGGCTGTAAAGAAAAAGTACCTATTTGTTCTGCACTGCAACAATGCCAGCTGCATTCAATCAACTAAAAAGCTGCAAGCCATAAACCTTCCTCCACAGCTATAGAAGAAAAAAAGGCAGGGCCATAAAAATTCATCAGGATAATGTAGAGATGAGGCGTGTTTGAATCACCATCCCTGCAATCAACCAATCACTCATCCTGTGGCATTTACAGCACATCTCATTCCCCTGTTCCTTAAGGACAATTGATTTTCCTGATTCCATTAGCATAACGGCAAGGAAAATGACTGCAGTGCAATATTTCTGGAAACTTCCAACAAGTATGCTGTGTGCTGGAGTGTGACCATAATAATAAGCTACCTAGCTAGCAACTGTGTGTGCTTCTGCTGCTGCTGCTATGGTATCGCATCCGAGGGAAAAGGACACAGACTAAGCAATTTTGGGTTCACGCACAGGAAAAAAAAACAACCTGTTTTCACAGAATATAAACCAAAAACTCACTTAAGCAAATAAACATAATTTCAAGGAGGGCTGATCAGTAGGCAACGTCTAGCAGGCCTTGAGCATTATTGTGTTATGGTTAATAATTCCATTTTCTGAAACATTAGTAATACTCCTGCATTCCTCAATGGCTTTTATACTCCTGTTTTTGCTTAGGTTTAAAACAGAAGAAAATGAAACTTTAATACCACAATTTTCTTATAAATATACAAGAAGAATGCATCAGTGGATTCCCCGAAGAATTTACAACCATTCGCAGCATTACACAGTCATCAGCACTAAGCAGGGGTCTCCACATTTTTCAGTTTTCTCTGTAAGTTCAGTGATAATATCCACACTAGCTTAAATTATTCAGGATGATGAAAGTTTATTGGTGAACATGCACTGCCTAAATTTAAAACTGTACATTATTATCTTCCCTTGTGAATGTATTTTAAGGATGTGTTAAGTTTTTTTGAAGTGTAATTCAGAGACTACTGTATCTCAAACAACATAAAATACGTTTCATCTTGTGAAGGATCCTTTAGACTTCTAAGGACCTATCTGTTGTACATTTTTAAGTCCCTTTATAGCTTCAAACCCAGTGGGTTACGCATGTTAAATTCAATCCCTAAATTGAATTCAAAGTTGATACAAGCCTGCCTGCAGAACTGAGAAAAGTCTTCTTATTGTAAGTACCAAAAGTCAATATTTTTAACCCCTCATTGACATGCTTTTTTTTCTTATACTTTAGCCCTACAAATATTCCAATATTGCACATAACAAGGAAAAGAAATATAAACTTAATTTCAATAGCATCCTATGACATAACTATCAGCATCACCCAGATTCATACAAGAATTTTTACTATTGTGGTTTTTCACTACTATTATTTTACATCCTGTAACCTCTATTCATAAATACAGATTCTTTATTTCTAATCAAGTTTATAATAAACAGAAAAATGGAGAGGTGTTGGCTCACAAGACTGAAAGTGTCTTCTAGAAAAGTGACTTCTGACATTTTAAAGTGATGGTTGGATGGAAAGGGACAAAGCTTGGAGCAGCTGACAAATTCAGTGTGGATATGGTGGCTGAATTTTTGCTTGTAAATGGTAACTTTGAAAGAGAACTTTAGTCACATAATCACACAGAAAGCAGCATGCCTACTTGCAGGCATAAAACTGCTTTGGGCATTCCAGTGGCGCCCACCACAGCCTGCAAAGTTAACTGGATGCAACAGAACATAGCATACAGATGCCTCATCCTGACACCCAGTGATGTGTCAGAACTGGGAACATGAAACGGAAAAGCAGCCAGTAACATCACAATTACACAGCACATTGCAACATCTCACTATGAAAACCAAGTGGTTCACCAGAATCAGACAAGCAGCATCTGATAGTCCAAGCTCATGTCTTGGACTGAACTCATAGCAGTGAGGAACTCCCAACTATTACCCTGTAAATCACCATCAGTATAAAGTGACCAACAGAAATGCTGCCTTCTGCACAAGAGCACCCCATTATCCAAGTGCCAGGCAGGTGCTGCTATCCAGTTGCCCTACAGGGTATGTCATGGACCCTCAGTGAACAAGTCTGGGACAAACAGGAAAGAGGTCTCACAGAGCCCATGTCTCATGACTGGACCCTGGTCCCTGTGATACTGATGCAACACCTCATCTGCTTCTGAACAGAGTTAAATCTTGTGCCCTGCTTCAATCCCAAAATTTCAGGAAAACCAGCATGGGCTAACAAATCTGCCCTGAAGCTCAGAGCACTCCATCCAGTGTTTCTTACTTGACTGGCTTCCACCTTCTGATTAATAGCACAGGCAAAGCAAGCACAATTTTGGATATGCTTGAGACAATTAGCTTTCAAGAAAGTCTTTTGTCATCAATTCTGTCTATCTTACAAAGTTAGAAATTCCCCTGATATGCTGTCCATGTCACTATGCTAAATAATAGCAACTATTCTTAATTAAAAATGATCACTGGGTGTAGCTTTCCATCTTCATGGCAGTCTACAAAGAACCACAGTACGTAGATCACAATGAGAGGAATAAGTTAGTCCAAATCTCTGTCTGCCCTCCTATAGACCCTGATGCATCATAAAAGCCAGTGTTTCCAAAAGTCAAGGGTATGTTTTTATTGCAATGTGTTATTTTGCCCAACCAGATTAGCCCATTGGCCCTGGGCATAGGGGTTTGGTATCTCTTGTTTACATCTCAGCCTAATGTTTTACATGCTAGTTTAAATCTGTCAGGAAGGAAAGCATTTTGCAAGCTGAATACAAATGTCAAATAACCTTTTCAACAGAAGTAAAATGGTCTAAGAGACAGGTCATGGGCTCCTGTGCCCAGCAGCTCTGAATTTACACCCCTGGTTGACAGTTACTTAACGTGCAGATTTAGGCAAATGACCTAGCTTCTCTCTGCTTCAATTTCCCATGTGAATAACAAAGATAATGATATACATTTCTTTTCAGAAGCCTTATCAATGATTAGTAGATATTTGGGCAGCAGTGTGACACCATGGTTGGCTTCTTCAAGAGACTGTCCGGGGCAGGAAAAGAAGGTTCATCTGTTTCTTTGACATGCACCCCTGAAAAACAAGGTACTAAATAACTGCTGGGCACAGATTTGTCACCACTGAAACAGCCATTCCAGAGTCTGCTTAACAGAGAACAGCAAAATACCTCCTTGATAAAAACATGGAATCTGAATCTCTGTCACCTAAAGACAATTGACCCCACGAAAATATCCCAAACTCACTGGCATCAAAACCACACAATGCTCCCAGTGACCATCAGTACAGGCCTTCCCTGGGGATGCTCTGCAATTACAGTAGCAGTGAGGGCTACCCCACAGCCAGAATAATGAGGAATTATCCACTACAGGAGAACTGTTGGGGGGTATGGAATTAATACAGCATCTTTACATGCACTTCTCCTCTAAGGCAGATTCAGTCTGCTAAAGAGGATGAGGCTATTCATGTTCTTTAGCTGCAAAGGGCTGTTGGCAGCCTACATAATTTAGAGCCACCTGGATGGATGTTATGCAGGAGTCAACACTGTGCTATACCCAGAGTAGGGCAGAGCACCACAAAAGTAGCTTTAAGCCATCTTTTCAACATCCTCTTGATTTGTGGTGTGTGCTTGTTGATCAGCACCCAAGATCAGGGCCACATGCACAAGGCAGTTTCACTGATGTAAAATCTACACATTTTATTCAGAATACACATTTTATTCAGAATAGGAAGAGGAAAAAGTATTTTGTGGGGGTTTATAGCTGGTCAGGAACTCAGCTTTATAGCTCCTCTAAAAAACACCACTATCAGCAAAGGCACCCTACAGCGTGAGGGCATCAGCTCTAAACTAACTCAGAGGGAAATGCAAATCTATTAAGTCAACACCAGTTGTCTCTGACCTATTTAGCCCTTATCTGCCCACAAGCTTATTCTGATTTACTTAAAGCAGTTTATCTAGGATGAGCTAAGCCCCTGTTACTAATTGGCAAGTACCTCGTTTCACGTTGGCCTAAATGTCTTAAACTCAGCTAAAAAAGTTTAGTTTAGGCAGATCAAAGTGTCTACACAGCTATCTACATTGCTTTAACTAAGGTCTTTTTAAATTGATCCTTAAATTAATATACATTAATTGAATGCTTTTAATTAAGGTGCATGCTTGAGCCAAGGTTATTTTTTTTATTTGCCAACCAAATACTTGTTTAACAGGCATAATGCAAAGAAAATCCATTGGGCAAAGACACCTCACATCCCAAATGTTTCTTTTCTGTTTTGCTTCCAGGCATCAGAACTATAAAGCCTCCAGGTCCACTGAAGTGTGCTGAACCTTGATCCTAGAAGTGCTGTCACACAGAGTGAAAATGAGGTACATGAGAGCATGAATAATATATATCGCATTGCACTACATAGCTCCGTGGCATGCAAATGTCAAGAACTGGATTGTCAGCACAATATTCAGTCCAGTTCACAGGCTGAATACAGTATTAGGTCCTGTTTATTTTTTTAATTCAATATCAAAAGCACCCCTCAGGCAAGCTAACATTTGAGATTAAAATAGTAAGAAATACCCACTACCTTCAGGAGCCAGAACAGGGTCAGTCCAACCTGGGCCAAAGAATCCTGGCTCCAATATAAAGCCATCTGTCTCACCAAGACTGATGTTGAGCACAGAAAGAGATTTACTTCTTTCTCTCTGACTCCTCACTCATATTTCCCAAAGCTGCTGCTAACAGCTCCACAAACCTCTGCATTGGCTTTTCTACTGCACACCAGCCACTCTTAGATCCTTTTAAATCCCTCAGCAACTGCACTCCTGCCCATACAAGGGCTCAGGGGGAGAAAATAAACAGCAGAGCAGAAATTTTCAGGGAGAGGGGTCAGGAGAGGTTCCATGTTTCTGCTGTTGCTTGTTTCTCTGATCTGATTTCTTCAGACTCCTGGCGCATCTTGTTCCTCATCCCGACTCTCTGTATAACCATTACTTATTCTTTGCTCACATGAGTACCCTCAGCTTGCAGGGAAAGCTGACTTTAGGGACAAACAATATTAAGCCCGATACCATGAGAGGTCCAAAATTATACAGCTACACAAGCCACAATATGATAGAAGAGGGAAAAAGGACCCACATCTTAGCCCTTAACCTCTACAAGTTTATTGCTACCTCTGGTTGCAAGAAAAGGCCTTTTCTCTTTCTTTGTCACCTCTCAGTCACTCTATGAACAGCTGCTCATATTTCTTCTTTTGTTGGGCATGTTCCTAAAAAACAGGTTCATATGCACAATAGTGATCTGTAGCTTCAGCATCTACCACCTCCTTCCAGCTATCGAACGAGAACCCATATTCAATGACATATCCTGCCTGCTGCCCTGCATGCACCAAGGGAATCCAGAAAGAAAAATCAGTGGGGGTCTCTTATACATGAGGGACAGGATTTGTAAAGGAGCAGGGCAAACTCAGCAGTCTCAGACCCTTCACCATGTGCCATATATGACAGCAGGGATTGTAAGGTCAGTGTAGAAAGAGGGATACAGGAGAGACACACTGCTGAGGAGATCAGGAGTCCATCACCTTCTGCCTTGACTTAGGCAAAACTTCCCTTTTAGAAGAAGGTGTCTATCCCAGGAGAACAGACACATTTCTCAAGAAAAGGCCTCCTATTTTCCATTTGTAACATGCATTTTAGCAGCTTTAAATTGCTCTGCGCATTAGTCAGGTGCATAATTAATAAATAATAATAATAACTTGATGCTGGCTCCATCTGGCATCCACTGGAGAGCTTAGCCCTCAGTGCGGTCTGGTAATGCTCTCAGCACTTACCAGTCAGACACCATCAGGCCACTCTAGGACTGGTGGTAAGAGACAGTCTGGGCAACACAGGGGAGGGGTTTGTTGTTCAGAGGCTGCTAGATTTATTTAGTATCATATAAAAGCCCTCAGAAAAAAAACCACAACTTCTTCCTTTCTCTTAACTGCCTGCCAAGAAATTACTTGGGGGAATGGGGAAAATGCTCTTTAAAAGGCTATTAAATGTTATTGTTAAAAGAAAAAGGTGCCCATAATGTAATGCCTTCCCCAGAGCAGTTCTTTCCCCAAAAGAGCATCTCAGCTTTCTGTTTGTTTTGCACCACCAAACTGAAGTTGACACTGTGGCTCTTGATGAATTGGTGCTTGATGTCATTGCTGATGCTATTAGTTCTCCAAAAAGAGACCCTTTGGTTTTATAATTGCAACAGTAGCAACATTAGATACTGACAAAACAAAAAATAAATTAATAAATAAAATTTACCCTTTCATTATCTCAGAGGAAGAGAACTCCATTTTTTATTCAAAGATTTGGGTGAGAAACTTGGTTAAATTACACCAAAATCCTGTTCATTTGTCACTGCATGTAAAAGGAGAGTGATCGGATTAGCTCCAGGTGAGGGCTGACACTGTAGAGATGGAAGTTTGCAAGAATGGTTCTTTATACTGTTCAGGGCTGCCCAAGGTCGTGAGCATTACAGGCTACTGCAGACCAAAACTTCAAAGCAAGCTTCCAGTATTAAATTTAATCATTGCCTCTCTCCATCATCATTTCTGGGGAAATCTGAGTCTGAAGCTTGTATTCCTGGCCAAATCTATTGCGCAAGCTTTATACCAAGGAGATTATTCAAACTACTATGAGCACTGCTAAGCTCATCAGTAATGTAACAAGCCTGGAATTTGTAACATTTGGCAGGTTTTTACACCTGATATGTATGCTCATAAGCATGCAATTAGTACAGCTATACCTACACAAAGGTAGAAAAGGCTTTTTTCCTCCTACTCCCAGAAATCAGTGCCCATCCTACAGCAATTGGTGAGTTGCTACCAGCTCCAGCACTTGACTCAGATTGGATCTGAATTTATTACACTGGATTTAAGCAGACCAGAAACTATAGCAAACAAAAAAAGAAAAGAAGGCCCCTAATTTCACATCCTTGGCACTGATTTGACAACAGGCAGATCTTTTTCAGCGCTGGTGTTGCTGTCTTACTGACAGAAAAGCAAGGGGGAACTGATTTTTCAATTATTTGGTTTCAAAAGACTAGTAATGTACAAGTTGGCACTTGCTGTACATACAGCCCCCGGGTGACATCCCAGCTTTGAGGTTCAGTGTTGAACGTGAAGTTATTACAGCGGGAAGAGGGAAGCAGTCATTTTACAAATCAGACTGACAGCCAGCACTCTGAATGGCAGATAGCAGCAGCCGGCCTGGCTTTGAACTGGAACAGTTGTATTTTTAAAAGTTAGATCAGGAGTATAAACTCCCCATCCCACTTTAAGCTTTTTTAATCAAAATTCAAAGTGAAGAGTTGTCATAGCCCTGAGTAAAAGCAATTGCAAAGAGCTACAGTTGACTGCAAGTCTGGAGAAAGGATATTTCCTTGTAAAATTTCTAGCAGAAGTGGAAGGGAAATGAGAAAAGGGAAGGGGAAAAACCAGAAAACTCAGGGTAAGTAAAGGGTCAAGAAGAAAAAGAGAAGGACTAGTTAAGTTTGTTGTTAGAGGACATACATAGTTACCAGCATGTTAAGTGCCACTTGTATGCATAATAATAACACTAATATCAGTACACACAAGTGAGCAAATTCTTGTACCCTACAACAGTGTAAACGGATTGTTCCGATTCCAGTGCCATAAGAAAACCACTGAGATACCGCCTATAAACATTGCCACTGGAGTGGCAGATAAAGGAATAAATTCCAGCCTGATCTCAGAAATCACCCCTGTTTTTTCCTTCCCCACCCCTCACAGCAGCTCATACAATGCAGAGCAGTGTGAGTGATCTGTGCTGTGCACTGCAGATGCCCATAAGACTGGCTGGAATTACCTGTTCTGTGAGTGGTGATGTGGAGTTTGAATAGGTATAACATCTTCACTGTGAAATACTGTATGTTAAAAAATGAAAGAGAGAAATAATGAAACCCTAGGGTTATCCCTGTAACAACTCTTATTTTTTATTTGAAAAAGTTAATCGGGAATTTTTATTACTCCCAAATAGTGTTTTAAAATAAAAACCAATCCCTTTCAAGCTGCCTTGGGCATACACTGCTGAAACTTGCAGATGGAAGGCATTCTTGCAGACAGTGCTTCGTAATCCTGCCAGGAG
The DNA here is from genome assembly GCA_002631895.1 of Agapornis roseicollis. Classification (NCBI taxonomy): domain Eukaryota; kingdom Metazoa; phylum Chordata; class Aves; order Psittaciformes; family Psittacidae; genus Agapornis; species Agapornis roseicollis. Next base: position 60,641 of record NDXB01001692.1, on the reverse strand, counting down.
TTGGAGTGGGGGCAAGGAATTCTCCAGGGTAAAATATGGGAGCAGAGGTCCTGTAGGACAAGAAGATGATGAATTCCAAGGGAGAAAGAAGAGCAAAACATCAGAGGAAGAGATTCTGGGTTAAGGAAGCAGAACGGCAGCAGAGGGGAAAGTCTTGTGGGAAAAGAGAAGAGCAAGAGAGGTGAGGCATAGCAGAGGAAAGCAGAGTGGCAGAGCCATAGGGCCAAATCTGTGGATAGCTCTTGAAATGCTAGAACCAAAATTGCAGTAAAAGGACAATTGTATAAATGCAGTAAATCTGAGGGAAGGTTATGTTTAACAAATTACAACACAAAGTTGATAACCAGGAAAAGATTCTAAGGCAGGCTTTTCCATATGTCAGACCTACAGTACCATCATAAACTATCTGAGATTCACTCTTGGTGTTGAGAGTCAGTCTACTGTGCCTAGGTATCCTACAGTGTCTCTGTATCATGTTCATCAGGTCTTGTACTCTGCCCACCACTGGTACCTGGACCACCACAAGTCAGAACTATACTGAGCAGCTATACCTGTATCAGAGCATCAAATTTCTTATTTTGCTTGCTGTTTTCATCCACCCAGTTTTCTCAAACTTTCCTTTTCTGAGCTGTTGTTTTCTAAGGTTTGTCTCTACATAAAGGTCACCAGTTTTGGAAGCTTCAGCAGAAATGATTCAAATTCTTTCAAGAAAAGACAGAAATGTATATATGAATCTATAAGAAATAAAAAAAACCCCAGCCTTTAGGTTTTTCCAAACAGGTGTGGAACCAAACTGATCACCAAAGAAACATGAATTCTGACCTTACAATTAACTTTTCTAGGGAAAAGTGTCTTTAGTATTCAGTCCAACATTGACTTTAATTTGACCAAGTTATAAGCCTAATATACTATAAATACATTTAGTCTGATTCTACTAACCTTTTAAAACTAGCATTAAGGCAGAATCCATTTACCACCACTGGCTAACTCAGAATAGCAGCCAAAGAGTGATGTACATTATCGTCCTGAAACAGCTCTAAATTAGCAAATATGAATATTGCTGACAGTGAAGCCTTGGCAACATGAGGTGCAGAACAGGCCTGACAATCCACTTGACTCCTTGGAAGGGTTTCACAGATCATGCTAAGCTCTGCACTGCCACTGATAAATGTTGTTGTAGATCTAAACTAACAAACTCACAGCTTAAGATCTGTGTCAACAGCTCAGACTTGGAGTCTATGATCAAGCAAAGAGCACACCAGCTACACTGGCAGGTTCACTACAGGGCACAGTTAAAGTTACCCTTGAACCCGAGCTCTTAAGCTCTGAGACTCTTGATTCTGACTCTGCCTTGGCTTTGAGTTCAAGTCAAAGACTACACGCGCAGTGATCTTTTGGCCTTGTATTTTTGTACAGTGTTAAACAATGGGTTCAAAAGAAAAATGCTCTGTCTATATCATATAAAGGAATATATAAATGGTTATCTACCTAGATACAGACCTAGATACGAGGCTAAGGAAGACACCAGCACATGTACAGCAGATTACAGATAATTGCTGTTCATTTACTGATCCTTACCCCCCACAGAACTGTGTAAGTTAATGAGCTCTGAAATATGAGTTTCAAAAAAAACTTCCATTTCAATAATATTATACACCCTCGGGCTCCTATTAAACTTTTTTGCAACAATAACACCATTCAAACTAACACTCATATGTGAATTACAGTGATACTGCACCACAGGAAAATGCAGAGAAAATTAAATAGAAAAGAAAGCACAGTTTTTAGTCCGCTAGTTATCTTAGCCACATCCAAATTAATAGGCAGCAGTTCCTAGGAGTAGGTGAATGGCCTCCAATAAAATCAGAACCTGCCTGCCCTTCTACCGTATACTTGAAAGGAGCAGCCAGAAAACAGAAATATCACAGGATTTATTTTTCAGAATTTCTGCTCTTCTCAAAATGTAGCAACCACTACCCTTCTTGAGGGACTTTCTACCATATTATTGCTCTCATCATACTCCTAAAGAGATACACGGACTCATACTCTGCTCATCACCAGAATTTGCACCAGAGATCCCAAGGCTGGCCTTAACCCAAGCCTACATGTGACCCAAACAGTAGAGAGTCACTCACTAAATTGTGCTGTTTCCAGCTTCACCCTCACTCGCACTGAAGCCAGCTCCAGTGTTGCTACAAGCACTGTGCAGAGATCTCTCAGGAAAACCCATATATAAGGTTTTTAGAAAGATCTGACTAACAAATTTATGCCCAAGGCAGATGGGTAAAACTTGCCCTCCCAACTCAAGCAGGGCCTGGTTTTTAAAGTTCTCTAGCAACCTCAACAAGTTATCTAATGCTTAATGAAATTCAAAAAGCTCAGTGGAAATCAGTCAGAAAAGATTGGCCAGGCACTTTTGCAATTCTGGTTAGGCAGCCTCTCTCAAAATGTAGCTGTAGAGCCCTTTAGAAAACCTATCTTTCATGTTTTCTGCATCATAAATGTGCTCACTGATTTGGATGCTTATCCAGAAAAGCTATAATCCAACAGTATCAGTTTCACAAGCAAAGAAGGCTAAAACCCACAGCACTGGACCCTTACATACCTCAGCTTCACAGAGCTTGAGTTCTGATCCCAGTCCAAACATAGTCTGAATTCACCTCTACACATCAACATCTGTTGTGGCACTTTTGCTGAAGCCTCATACCACTATACTGTAAGCAGAATTCAAGATCTCCAAAGGCAGCAGGCCTTTATGACTTAAGGAACTGAGATCTTGCCTCTAATTAGTGCCTTGAATTTTCAACTTTCAGATTACAGGTCTGTGTTTTGTCTCAGCTCTATGTGGTGGCAAGAATTTGATCTGCCTGGTTCTCATCACAGGACCTGGGTACTTCCTTCCCATTTTGATTATTTGGCCTTGGATCCCTCTGATTCATGGAATAAAGTGAGCCTGAAATGAATTTTGAAAAGGCTCTGTTATTTCTGTCTAAGCTAATGGTGTAATCCAGTTCCGTGCAATAACAATCACATACGTTTTCTGTACTAGGTTCAGCCTTATACACAAAACCTTTTCAACACAGTTCTTTTAATATCCCTGTGCCTACACAATTCCAGTGCAATCCAACAGAGTGGGCTGGCCAACTCACAACTGGTGGCTGTTGATTTTTTTGTTTGTTTATTTGCAGATCATCAAGAGCATGTGAAGAGTGGGTATGTGTGAAAAGAACTGCAGACTGAGCAGCTTAAAATTGGATTGCTTGAGCAAAAAACACTCTTTTCCTGTTCAAAATTATTCAGGACTGAATCCTGACCTCAAGGTAAAGCAGAGAAAACTGAATTTGAAGAGGAGAGGATCATCAGCTGCTTATAGATACAGGTTCTCCTTTCCCAACCCAACGGGCACCAGGAACATTGTTCTGCACAACAGCCCTATAGCTGTTGGGGTATCCTTTGTATCTGCATTATCTGTGGTCAGTCTGATTTCCACTTGCTAAATTTCTTGCTCACCCTCTGCTTCATCAAATGTGTGAAGGACTGTACTGAAGCACAGCTCTGAAGGTAATGCTGTGAGCCATCTATCAGGGAAACATCTCTAAAGTACACAGCCCCATGCAGCTGATCCGGTCTAGTTCTGCTGGCTTCTGCAAGCCTGGGGATTGGAACGCCTCTCATTCAATGCTTACCTGGAGTGACAGGTGGTCAGAGAAACACTGTGGTTTGGAAAGAAAAACTGTGAAGATTTTAAATGCATTTTGTTTGCAGCAAAGGCCTGTATTAGCTTTGCAATGAGTAACAGTCATGGTATCTAGGAGAACAATTACAAGCAAAGAATCTCAAAACTGAAACTAGGGGGCATTTTAGAAGTCCTGACCAGCCTCTGTGAGCTTCACCTCCACTGACAGGTGAAACACTGCTTGAAAAACCCACTGGACACAAGGTGACAACTCCAAGCCATCTCCTATTCACTCTGTAGGCAGTGGAGCAAGCCAGAAGCAAGTGTAGAGAAAGAGCTGAAGAACATGTGCCAGAAGGAAGACTGTCAGTTACAGTCCAGCCTTGAAGCTCAGCTGTCTCAAGGCTAGCCACTCTGGTGACATGGTGAAGAACTTGGTACCACATTGCCATAGCAAACAAGGTCAAGCTGTTCCCCACCTCTCCTCCATAGAGTACTAGAGCTAAGTAAGGCAGGCTCTTCAGTGCAAGTGTGAAGATTTACAGTCTGGACAATGTGTGAAGCTTGAAAGTGGGCATTGGCTACAATTAACTGAGTGCCTGAGGGACTCTGTCTCAGTGAGAACAGGTTAATACAATTCCAAAGTGCAGAAGTGCTCTAACAGTGCTCTTTAATCAGGTTGAGATGACCTATCAGAAAATGTGAGATGACATAGGATGAATGGTCCATATGCTGAATACCAAGGCATTTAATGAAAAATTCCCCTTAATAGAAAAATTTTCCATGCTCCTTACTTTTCATTGACTACATTTTTTTAACAACTGTACCCATTTAACAGCAATTGTCATTAAGTTATTTTCTACGTAACATCAACTGAAAATCATTTATTTCCTGCTCCAAACAGCAATTAATGCCAATTATTTTACACAGCACCACACACTGCTACAGATTTTTCAATTTTCCACTCAGCTTCTCTATAATTTTTATTTTTTTAGTTTAGTTTAATAATTTTCAACTATTAGAAACAAGAGGCTGAAGTGGTGATTTCTTCTGGTTTTGGCCAAAAATAATAGAAAAGGTCCAACTATTAGAGCAGCAGGAACTACATTAAAAAAAGAATAATGCACCATTTTCTCTCTGATTTTGATTTTAACTTAGGAAATGTCAATATTCATAACAGAAAATCCAAGACAAGGCTTTACTATACTGATGTAGATATATGGGGGGTTTATGCTACAAATACAAACTCCTTATATTGTATTCCCTGCGATGAGATGGCAAATTTGAGACCCCAGGATTGATTTGTCTCTTGATGGCAGTAAATGCTACACCTTGAAGATTTCTTGACAAGGATATCAAGGTCATAGCTCTGCTGTGCAGTGAAGATCAGATCGTAGGAGTGATTCCAGAAAGAGTTAATTTTCTGCTTTGACTTAGCTCTACTCCCACATGTTCAAGGTTGAGGAAGGACCAGCACCATCTGAAAGCTTTCTGAATGTTTACTTTTTTCCAAGAAAAAAAAAAGGATTTAATCGTTACAATTACGGAAAAGAACTTCTGGGGTTTTGAACATTAACAAATGGTAGTTTTTCATTTTGTTGATGAAAATGAAGACATCTTATTTTTCATCGGCTTCTAAAGGAGTCTGGCTTGCTGCAGATGGATTTCGTGAATTCCTTTTCACAATGATTAGTGGTTGCTGTCACTTTAAAACCATTAGCTTTACCCTGATCTACTGTTGCCTCCTCTAAGTCTGCCAGACTTACACAAGGATCAGAAGAAAATGCTTCAGACAATGTCTTATTGCAGCAGGGCTTCGGAACTAAACACTTTCTCCCTAATCCTCATACTGCTTGCAGGATTTCACCCTCAGTCACTAAAAGAATGAAAAGTCTTGCTTCAGAAAGTTTTCTTAATCAAACAAAATGATAGACCCATTTTTTGTGGCTAAAGTCCAAAAACACACACCCTGTCAATGGTGTTGAACTTAGCATTTCTGTGATAAAGCTCTTTGAGCTTCTTTTCAAATAAACATGTACAGCTTTAAATGAATAAATCATGCAAATGCATGTTAATGTATACATAAATTAACACAACATAATAAGAAAAATGAAGAAACAAGATTACATATTTTCTGCACCTCCAAAATATGAGAGTGATATTTGCTTTAGGAAGAACAAACTCATTTAGAGGAAAAGCTTATATAGATCCAAACAAACCCAAATCAGCAATGAAAGCTAATTTTATATTCAGCATAGAAGGAAGATGTGCTTCCCACTACAATACACAAAATTCAATTAAATTAGGCAAACGTAAAAACACAGAAGCAAAATTTGGTTTAGTAAATAAAATCTCGGAGTTGAATCATGTTGTCCATTCTATGTTCATAACCCTCATGAAACAAGTTACAGATTCTGGGGAACAGTATTCAGTGTGTACAAAGGATGGGGGCAGTCAACAGGAGAATCTGTTTCAACAATTCAAGTTTCCAGACAGACTTTTTATGCAAACTACATATTTTCATTTCACTGTCTCACTACTTATGTTTCTCTTTTTCACCCATGAATGTTTTTGAATTAAACAAAATACAGTATTTGGGGAATACTGTTCAAAAGACATCATCTCAATATACGTGCTTCATCCCTATGCAACAGGATGAATTTTTCAAAGCACTCGCCCTTCGCCTAATTCTCTTCCCACTAAAGGACAGGACACATTTCAGTGGATACAGAATTATTCATTGCTGAGTGGTTTTGAAAATCCTACAAAATCCTGCCCCATTCTTTCTGTTATCACTCTTACCAACAAACTGCTATTACTATGAGGGTCATAAATCTTCAGTTTGTGAGGTTACAAAGAACTTTTGTCATTGTCTAACAGCCACAGACAGTAGTTTCCTAAGGTAAACCCAAACTCCGGTACAATACCACCAAGTTTTAAAGAAAAATATCTCCTGATAGCCTATAGTGCTGCTTACTACTATATACTCAGTAGTTAGTTTATTACTATCAAGCGCATTCTGACAAATAACAGTTAGCAAATACCAGGTTCCTGCTGAATTCTGCTTTCTGTTCACAAGATGAAACTGTATAATAAAGACACCTCACAGCTCTGAAATGTGGAACAGAAACACTTGCTTAAATCAGCTGTCTTTCACCCTGAACAACCTTCTTGATAGAAACAGAACATTCAGTTTAAGACTCCCTGGTAGTCATCTAAAGATGGAAGGTTTTATCATGGGCAAGCAGAGTATGAAGTAAGAACACCTATCTGATGCATCTCATCTGTCTAATGCATTTGCCAGACCCTTATCACTGCACCAGGATGCCACAACTGACTCCATTTACTAGTCAGTTTTGATACATGGACTCATAACATGATTCTTCGCATTACCACTTTAAATATCTGATTGCTTATCTGGAATGACAGCCCTGTTAGAACCAATTCATTCTTCACAGCATCCTGGACCTTGGCCTTTTACTTAAGCTAAAGTGAAGCAGAGCAGATTTTTGTTTGCAACAGCCTTATGCCTACTGGTAAGCTGCCCTTGCTAATGCGTCAGCCTTACATAGATGCATATTGTTATCTTAGGATTCAATTCAGCATCCAAACACAGTAAGTGGAAAAATTCCTGCTATGTGAAATACTAGTTGTCCAGATTCTGGTCTTCTCACACAGTGGTTAAAAAACACACACAGACAAGAACATTCTACTGCTCTGTTCTCCAAATCACCCAGCTTCCAACCATTTCTTCTAGTGTCCAAGGCTAATATTGACATGTCAGGAATATTAAGATGTATTTCTCCTTCAGTATAGAGAATACGCAATTTCCTGACAGACATCAGTACTGAACTGTCAACAGAAATATCGGCACAATAAAGCTGCAGAGTTAACAACCCATTCTGTGATTTCTGGGGATGTCGGTGGCTATTATAAATTACTTTCCAGTTAATTACCTGGTTTGAAAATTAAGGAGATTGGGGGTTCACAGCTGCTCCAATAAGTAGCTTCAGTGCCCACCTCATCCCGTTGAGTATGATGAATAATATATTCTCTACCACCCAGACTGCCAGACAGTGGCTGTGTCAAACTCCTCAGAGAGCACACTTTGTCTGCCATGTGTTATAGGCAACATTTATGACAAAAGTAGAAATTAGATGGTGGTTAATCTTGCCTCTCTGTGTCCCATGTGGGGCACAAGCACAGTTGTAGTGTGGCTTGCTGGATGACAGTCAGAAAAAATTATCTCAGCAAATTGTGTGCACATCAGGATAAAGCTAAAGAATGTGCTTAGGAAATTATTTTGGGTGAATTGGGCAATGAGGTAGCCTCTTAAAAGAGAAACAAGGTGACGGAAGAGCAAATTTTATTTCCCCTTCAAAAAGAAAACAAGCTTAACATTATGGTTAAATCACAGTGAAGAAGAATGAAATCATACTGGCTCTGGGATTTTTAATTTGCTTCTCATTGCTGCTTATCCTGTTTAGCTTGCAGATCATAAGAAGCTCTGTTATAATGACAGCACTAAAAGATGTATCCAGCTCATAAAAATACTACTGAAGGAACAGCAGTAAGTTCTGCACTATATAGTTCCTGTGAAATGCAAAGGAATTCTCTATTCACTTACATCGGTACAAACAAGGTAAATTTTATAGTCACAGTAGACTGACTTCTTAAGGCAACTGAGATCAGAATTGGACTTACATGTAGGCTGTCATCACACTGTAACAAGACAGGACACATATCAAAGTTTTGCCTGAAGAGAAACGCTAAGGTAGTCCCCTGTAAGTCTTATCTGCTTCTAAATGAGATTTGATTCAGTTCACAAAGTACCTTAAAGTCAACCCCCAGCTGTGATTTCCCTCTGAACCCTTTTTTAAATATATAATTATAGTGTGAAGATCATAAGAGGTAGCATGAGTTAAGAGAATCATAATTTTCTAAAGAAACTTTCTGGCTAGAGTTACAGATTCCTTATATCAAAGCACAAGGAAAGATGATACTGTTACCACTTCATTCCTCAACATCTCCTGTTTAATATACGTCACTCCAAAAAGCAGTACCATTCATGACTAGGAAAGCCATTTGTCATTTATACTCCTGCTTCCAACAAAACCCAGTGTTTGTATCAACGAACTGGGAGCTGGGCTACATTTCATACTGGAACTGTTCAAACTTCTATGTTTCTACCATGGTTGTTGCATTTTACTCAAGCAAATAAACACTGAAGGAACATTCTATGTGTAGCATGTTCTGTGTAAGATTGAATTAAGTGTAAAATAATGCATGAGCCAAGAGGTGTTAAGTCCTCTTGGGAGTTTCTGAGAACTCCTAGGAATTCCTTCAGGAGTAGGAGAATTTTCACTTTACTTTGATTCATCTTTTATTTCCTCCCTGATTTTTAATGAAATGCAGGAACTTTAGCTCCTAAAAGTTGGTAACAGCTGGCATCCTTTTGTTTCACGCTTCACGTCTTTTCATTCTTAAGAGCCTTGCCAATCTTGTTTTGACCCTTCCACTCTATGCTTCCTTCTGTCTGTTGATGCAGTGACTGGTTTACCACCACAGAAGAATAGTTATATAAAAGAGCACTTGCTATATAATAAACTTTAAAACTTAGCATTTCCTTCCAGCTCTGTGTAGAATGCAGTTATTCCCCAAACATACAACCTGTATTGGCTAGGCTGGAATAAACAAACCAGCCTCCTGTATTCTCCTCTGAAGATGTTCAAAGGCTCTCCAGCACTTGAATTAGGAATCACATTGATTTTCTGTAAATCCTGTCTCCTAATTCCTCTAAAGTATTTCAGAAAACCTCCAGCCACAAGCCTCAGAGAACACATGTAGTGCAGTCTTAAGGACATGAAATTGGAGGTGATGTTAAAAAACCTTAATATTTGCTATGCCAACAGCATGCCAACATAAATACCCAACATAAATTTCTCTATAGAAAGACACAGGGTTACATGGCTCTAGCTTTGCTAAAATGGCCTGCTTGTTATCCTGAAATTCACTGATATATTTTCATTAGGTAGAGCCCTCTTTGCCTTCACTGGAAAGATCCAGAAATCATAAAAATATTTCTTTAATTTCACAATACAAGGCCTTGGCTAGGATGACAATTTTGGTCTGTAGGATCGTAAATATTTGTCTATTCAAAGGCAGCATTTATCTTACAAAGGCACACATACCAGTTCTGCCTCTGACAAGTTCCTTGTTTATTTATTACTCTAATAACAAATAGACTGTCATCCCTGCTGGGCCCCAAAGATGAACTAAATCTGCTGACACAACTGATTGGGAGCGGCTGCAAATTATTTTATTAAAAACTGTGCAACAGCAGATTCATGGTGGGGAGAATGTTTAAATCATAATTCTGTTAGCGGCCTATATGTTCCATAGTAACAACATTCAAAGAAACGAGAAACACTGTTGTAACCCGTATGTTTATACTGCAGCATTTGATTTTCATTTTGTCCAAACAGGAGAGAAGCAGTGAAGAGGAGACAGATTTCTTTTGTGTCAAGTGCTCTGCGTGCACACACACCAAGAGCAAAGCACAGCATCTTAATTAGATGGGTCCAGAGGCTCCAGCAGACAAGGGAGAGTGACAGTCACTGGACATGCTTGATAGCTCACTCTGAAGCAGTGCAGAGACTTTCTGAAAACAGCAAGACAGATCCATACATCTCCAATTTTGGAGAGCTGCTGAGCCAACCAGAACGCAATAGGAAAGGACTAGAAGTAGGTGAGTAAAAGGTCCCCAGCGCAGTGGGTGATAACAGTCTTCAGACAAGTTATGCCTTACCAGGTCACCAGCAGTGCTGGTCTTAAGGCTCTTCAGCCTCTTGGACAGAGTAGACACTGGGGGGGAACTATGTCTGACACTGCTACCTGGCTCTGAAGACAAGGGTCTAAGGCAGGGAAACTCAACAGAGACCCACTTCAGTACTTCTTGAGGACCAAGGCCCTGGCAATTACACACCAGCAATTGAAAGAAGAAAATTGCCAAAGAATTACTACATAATAGTTCTACTTAGCAGTACCATTCACAGACACTACAGATGCTGGACGCAGATATTTACATATATGAACAGTCAGGTCTTGAGAAACAGTTTGTGGCACTCATTGTCTCAACTCTCTCCCAGGCTTAATGCCTTCCAGGCTCCCACAAAGATCTCACCCAGAATGAGTTTTTGGAGCAATGGAGATTTAGGAAAGATACAAGAGAAAGGGGACAACTTAGCAAAACATAAAATTAACTCAGCCCTTTTGTAAATCACCTCCTTGCCCTGCAGTTCACAAAGCTGTGCACTAGAATTAAACTTATCTCTTTCCACATCAGCACCATAGGAGCTACACAACGTCCAATCACTTGGTCCATACAAAGAGGTGTGCCCCTATCTGGACTGCACACCTCTTCTAACCTGCTTAGCTCACAGGCCTTCCCCACCAATCTCTACCAGACATTACTGCCTTTTCCAGTTTATCAGCTGAGCTATGCTCAGTACTGTTTCAGCCCTAAAGAACCAGACTAGCAAAGATGTACTGTTTATTTTCCCCATTTAAGTCAAGATAGGTAGTAAGGTAAAAAGAAACTTCTGAGACTGACGTACCTTCAAGAAGAGTACATGTGAAAACAGTGAGATTCTTGCATACCTGAATGGACAATCCAGAAGCTGGACTGGAGGAATGAGATGCCACATAGAAGCTACAATGCTGCTTAGCTCCAGCTGGGGTGAAGGGGAGAGTGACTTGGAACATCACACTGAGCCAAGGGTGGTTGCCTGATACATAACTGGCAATGCTATCAGCAAATATCTGTGCAGAGCTAGAGCAAAACAAGGATAGGATTAGGCACCAAAAGGTTATCTCTGACCAGATAGGTTTCCTGTGTTAAACCATTTGCAGTCAAGGAGGTGCTTAAAGACATAAATAATCATTACCCTTGCTGAAAATGCTTTTATAGTGAAGCCATTTATGTACTTGCAGAGAGTTCAGCTGGAAATCCCTGTCTTTCTTAAATTTATAGCAATACCAGTGGTACCCAAACATCATGATGGCCTATGCACAGAGAAGAACTATGTGATACCAACCTTGTTGGTCACCATTTCCCTCCCTGTATTTATTAGCTCCTAGACTGGACAGATTGTTATCCTGTGCTCTTTACTGTAATAGCTGTTATAGTCACTTGGTCATGTGGTTTGAGGCATTTCCAAGGAAACCTCTCAGCAATTATTTCTGGAGATGGAAAGCAGTCTTTTAGCATGTCTTAGTATCTATTCCACATACTTTATATTATAACCATTTATTCTGCAATGTGATTACATGTTGGCATAGACTCTGATTAGGGCTTTAAACAGGAACTAACAGCAGTTATGTTGAATATGTTTTTCATCTGATGATGCACAATACCATTGATTGGATGCAGATTATATTCAGCATTAACTCCAGCTATATAAAAATATCACAAAGGAAAGTCTATCTCATGGCACAGAATACTCTTTAATTGCATGGATGATCAGTACATGTTGTGACTTCTGCTTTCTTAAAAATCCTGTACACAAAAAAAGTCATGCCTGTAAGAGAAACATTAATACAAGTAATTACCAAGCATTGTTTGCTTTTCCTCAGAAATTCTGTGGTTTCTTGATTTTCACCCAGGCTGTGTCATAAAGCTAAAGTGATGGGGTGTTGGTGGGAGGAGAAGCTGGATATGCTGTTGTCCAAAGGCCAAGTACAAGGTCTCAAGTGCGCATGGGTCAGGGCAATCCCAAGCACAACTACAGGCTGGGTGGAGAATGGACTGAGAGCAGCCCCAAGGAGAAGGACTTGGGGATGTTCATTGACAAGAAGCTCAACATGACTCAGCAGTGTACACTCGCAGCCCAGAAACTGTGTCCTGGCCTGCATCAAAACAAGCATAGCCAACAGGTTGATGGAGGTGATCTTGCCCCTCTCTTCTGCTCTTGTGAAACCTCACCTGCAGAACTGCATCCAGCTCTGGGGCCTCCAACATAGGAAGGATGTGGACCTGTTGAAGTCCGGACAAGGCCACAAAGTTGCTCAGAGGTTTAGAGCACCTCTACTGTGGAGTTGTTCAGCCTGGAGAAGAGAAGGCTATGGGGAGACATTATAGGAGCCTTCCAATACCTAAACGGGCTGACAAGTAAGCTGGAGAGGGACTTTTTGCAAGGGCACATAGGGATGGGACAGGGAATAGTGACTTTAAACCGAAAGAAGGTAGTTTTAGATGAGGCAGAAGTTCTTCCCTCACAGTGGTGAGACACTGGCACAGCTTATCCAGAAAAGCTGTGCCTGCCCCACCCTTGGCAGTGTTCAAGGCCAGGTTGGATGGGGCTTGGAGCAACCTGGTGTAGTGGAAGATGTCCCTGCCCAATGCAGGAGGTTGGAACTGGATGAGCTCTAAGGTCCCTTCCTTAACCCAAACCAGTCTATGATTCTATGATCATGTTAGGATTCAGTAAATGTATTAGCTGATTCTTGCTCACTGCAGATGCATTGCAAAGCTCTGATAACTTTTTTTTTTTTTCATAATACCCCTTGAGCCTCAGATCTTCACTGCACCTTATACTTCAGGCATCCTACGGTCTCAGAGCATCTTTGACAAATCTGTATCCCTTGGAGATGTGAAATGTCACTTATTGTCCAATTTATTTTCCCATGACCATGGAGCTTGCAGAACAGAAATGAGTGAGGACAGGCCTCTGAGTTACTGTCTTAATCCCTGGAAACCTAACTGCTGTTGGCTTTATAATACTGAGAAAGGAGGCTGGGAAGATGGCTATTTCAAACAAAACACATGACAAAGTGAAGAAACTATCAACGATATCACTACAGATTTACAAAAGACTGAGATTTGCAGAAGTTTCAAGCTGAGTTCTCTACATAAATAAAATGGAAGAAATTGCTGAAAAGATGAGTATTAAAAAGTAGGGTTAAATTCAGTACTTCCTCAGCATCATTAAAGGTATCAGTGATTTGAAGCTGTGGAATAGAGCGGAAACATGGTACATCTATGGGAAGTTTTTAGGCCAAATTCTGCTCCTTTTTGTCCCCTACTGGACAATTCACTCTCCACACATTTGAGTGAAAATGAAGGAGGCAAAAAGTTCAAAGGTAAGAGCTGTTCTGGTAGGGACAGGACCAAGGGAGGAGACACAGGGAGCACCTGCATCAGTTTTCTGGTAAATATAAGAGGAATTTCTGTTTCCACTACAATTTACATACAGACAGAGATGAAGCCTGCATCTTCCCTCAGGTCAGGTCTAGGATACCAACCTGTACCTGTGCTGTGTCATGTAATGCCAGTTAAGGCCATTATTATTGTTTTTTTCTTTTCACATCTTTTGGTATGTTAAAGCTCTAATATAGTTCTAGCTTATGCTGGCACACCTGTAATTTTGCTAACTATTTTAGCAAAACTATTTTTTTTATAGCTATTTTAACTATATTATGGGCCATGTGTTCACCAGGAGGGCTTGGTACTATAGCTATATCAGCAAACCTTTTTACTTCAATTTAGGCCTTACAAAATACAGGTTGGCGAGCAAGTCTTTGGTAGATGGAAAACAGTGATTATCAATGGCCTACAGGAATACTCCATCAGGAATCGAAACTACAATAATTTTAAGCGTGTTTGAATAAGCACCATCCCACCTAATAAACATGGCTGTGAATAACTACAGTGCTAAGCAATACGGTCATCATGCACATAGCAATCATTTAACTGAGAGATAATACCTTTGTATTTTATCAACAAGGCTCGCTGCCCTCTGTTGAGAAGATGCCTACTGGTTCACTAATTACAGCTTCCTTTGCTAAAATAACATGACTTCATCTCATACTTACTGCTTCAGGGTCTGCTTGAAGTAGCAAAAATTTCTGCTTTGCCTCCACTTACTGTGTTCCCACTTATCATCCTTTTCACATTATTTTAGTTTTCAGTTATATAAACATTCCTCTAAGAATCTGCATGCCAACATAAAGCAACTCAAGTGTACGAGCAAGACAGACAGACATGCGGTGGCACATCTATTACACTTACCATTTCAGAGCCGAGGGGAGTCGTACAGCCCATTAAAATTACTATTGGTTCTTTACCTTTGGCTTTGCTTGGATGCTATGATCATTAACCTGATTTCACCTAAAACTAAATTGTCAAATTATTTTGATAATAGTATAAATGTTATACTGATAAAGTACCATAAAAAAACATACACTAAAATACACTGTTAGCTTTAAACAGGTGTTCCTTAACTAAAATGTCTTCCTTTGCATTGGATTTTAGTGGCTGCAAGCAAGGAAGGGTTTGGCATTATAGCTCGGTGTTTTCCCAAATGTTAGCGGTTATAGACTTACTTCATCTCAGGTTGGAAAATTTCAGAACCAGGCAGTTAAAAATAAGGTTAAAAAAAAAGTTTGCCTTATGAGAAAGTTTCTTTTCATCCTCAGCTCCTGTAAAATACTGGTGGTGTTATTTTTGCACTTTAAATTAAAAGTTCTTTTCTGAAAATTACACACAGTGGAAGTACAGCAAAATCAGTTTAATGGGTGGAGAAAAGGAAGGAAGAGAAGATACAGCTGTAGTATTGGAAAACAATTCTGCACATATACAGGAGGATACAAGTAAGTCAGGTTTTAAGTGAAATTTATTTAGGTTGTGATTTTTGCAGAGAAAGTTACCAAACAAATAGGTAGCAAAAGAACAAAATAAGGAGAGAGTCCAAGCTTTCCCAAAACTATGCCTAATGTATTAGAAAAATCTAATGGTTGGTGAACAATTAGCTGAAAGGAAGACAACACCTTTTCAAAGTTTAAAGCTGAAACATTAGAGATAAAGGTTTCCATTTTCATTGGTAGCATTGTGTCCACTCATAGTAACATAGTCAATGGACCAGAAGGGAATTATTTCATGGAGTTTTAACAGAGGGCAAAGAAATTACTCTACTTTTTTATATGCATCTCATCCAAGGTAATAAAAACCAAAAAAATGCAGTAGAAGAACAGAAGACCTCAATGTACCTATCAGGAATACCTCAAGCAGGTTATTATGAATAGCCTTCTGCAAGGAATAAAGACAGTAAGCATGGATATGCAACTGTAGAAATGTAGACACTACCAGGATGCTATTAGTAAAAGTAGGAGTAGAGAGACAGATATAATACCCACCGATATAATACCCACCACTGAAGAAATAGAAGTACCATCAAAATAACATGAGAATGTGCACTTTGTTGATACAGGCCCTTGTTTAGACACTGAAAACTGACAGTCCCCTGACAGCAGAATGCTTTCCTAATCACAGAGTAGGCTACAATGGCATTTTTTTATGTGGCAACTGAGATTATTCCTCTACAGAAGCAAGGAGGTCAAAAGTCAGTGAATTAGTTGCATGTTTTGGTTCTTTGGTCACTTTATTTTTCCTATTTGAACTGTAATGACCACCACACTATATAGAAGACCGCCTTTAAGAATGATCCTCAATACTACACTGACCCACAGTTTTTTATAAAATTCTTTCTTTATATTGAAAATATTCAGAGCAGAAGAGATCACCAAAGACCACACGATCTCGCTACTTCTTACAGTCACATCACTTAAAGGAAGTAATCTTTTTTCCTAATAAAAGCTTATCTAATAACTCTGGCTACAATATATTACCTTATTATTTATGTATCATGCCTAAGACCATAGTGCTTTGGGGCCCTGTTCATGATGGCCCTAATAATCCACTGTGACAAGCAGACTTCTGTTTGGACTTGGATTTATTGCTGTAGTTTGTTGGTTACTCAAAGATTAAATTGTCCTCCTGTTTAAATAAGGGGCCTCAAATAGATGCTCTATTTTGTAACAGAGAGCAAAGTGTTGGATCCATTGTCCTATGACATCTTCTTTTCATTTATCAGCCACAGACTTTTTGAATTTAATCATGCCAATTTTCTACTTGTTCTCTCCTGATCTTTAGGAAAGGTTTCTTCAACTGACTGCATGATCGAAACTTTAATAAAGACTCTGGATAATTTATGTGTAAGATTGTAATAGCTATTGCATGTCCTGAGGTTCATCTGTTGAAGCACATCTACCACAAAGAAGAATAAGTCCATAGACTATGAAGGTAGAAACCCACTGCTAAAATATGTACTGCATAGTGCATACAGTCTGGAAAAGAATCTGTGTGACAGGATACAAGAATTCAAGCATAACGAACACCATTTCACAGAAGTACAGATTACACTGAATTAGATGTACCAAAATCAGAAGAATTTTAGAAAGCCCCAAGAGCAAAACAATCTGATGTGTGAATTAATTACCTGACCTCTGCCTCGAATATGTCATATCCTAGTCATTTCATTTTATTAGAAGACTTAATAATCATGAACATAATCACAAATGCAATGTTTAAGAAAAATCCCATTTGAACCTTTGTACTTAGGTCGCACTTAATGTAATCTAGTTTTACTCTCTGCTTGATGTGATTCATACATGAAACTGTTATATGAAATTATAAGGGTAGAGGAACAAACTCTCTTCCAAAGGGACAGTAAGTTTCCAGCCAAAGCATTTAAACCAAAACGGGTAGGGTCACTAATCACAACACATTACCTAATTAGATATAGAAATGTTGGGATTTTGTAGGACTAGATTATAGCGTGCATGTCAAAATCATACTGGAACACTGAAGGCAGTAAAGTCTTGTTTTAAAACAATTAATAGCTGATACTGAGATATCTTTGAAAACTTATACTTGGTCCACTCCAGCAGAAAAACTTTGTAAGTTGTAGTAACTCTGACTTTGTTGCTGACTTTTGCTATACTTTGTCAATGAGCTAAGTAACCTTGCCATATGTGTACTCAAATAATCATTCATGGTCATTTGTGATCAGTTAAAGTATGTTCATCATTTTAATGGAATAAATATCAGCCTATGTTGTACAATACTGCAGGCACTGCTGGGATTATATTACAATGAACAAATGGGAATCATATTAATAATGGGCTCCTTACTTGCATAACTGCTTCTCTAAATATTTTTGTTTAGGGACATTGCTTAAATAAAGCTTTTTTGTGCCCATCTTTCAAAAGTTTGCACTGCATTCTGAAATCAGTTACTCTTCCAACCTGGTGATTCTGTGATTCTGTGATTCTCTACCCAGCATTTTATATTTATAAGCACACTTCACAAAGCTTTTGTAAAGAATCACCTGCACGTATTATTTTCATATGCCTGTTGTTGCACAAGGCTCCTGGAAGCCCTGCAAGGCTGCACTAGAGCTGCAAGCCCTGGAAATGCTATCATCTCCAACCTTTCAACAGCCTCATTGTGTGGGGACTGCTTAGATCAACCCCAACGTGGGTCACACTGGCCGATCCCAAAAGCTGTTGCCATAATTATTAATCATAATTCAGAAGAAATTCCTTCACTGTGAGGGTGGTGAAGCACTGGAACAGATTGCCCAGAAAAGCTGCCCCATCCCTGGAAGCATTCAAAACCAGGTTGGACAGGGCTTTGAGCAAACTGTCTAATGGAATGTGTTCCTGCCCATGGCAGGGTGTTGGAACTGGATGAGCTTTAAGGTCCCTTCCAACACAAACCATTCTCTGACTCTATGATAATATTTCCAGAGTACATGGTTCTAGGCGAAGTCAAGAATCAAAGCACAGATCTGTAGGTTGTCCATGAACTTTCAGAGAGCTGCTGCTGCCATGGCCTTCACAGCTTCAGAACAGCAAACCTGGAACGATGGATCCTGCAAACACCTTCAGACCTGGGTAGCCCACTCTTCCTGCCTCAAATAAAAAGTATTCTCTTTAGGCATGGCTGTTGGGACACTTCACATGAGAGCTGTACCAAGAATGGTGGGGAACTTTCTCCCCTTCACCTTCTGAATGTTGTGAAAGAAGGCTAGCTGGTTCAGGCAGCAAACATGAATCCCCAGTCCACTGTGAGTAAACATTTTGAAAACAGGGAACTAAATGCCTACTTTAAGACTTTAATGTTTCAAACATCATGATGAAAAATAGAAGCAACATTACCTCCTGCAGAGGAGAGACAGAAATAAATCAGGGAAGTAATTTACTTCAAAGGTCTTTATGTTTACCTCGCCCTATCTCCTAACTGGGACACCAATCTTACTGACTGAAAACAAGTATGTAGTCAAGGGAAAAATACCAGCAATGCACTTGAAACAGTCTAAATCAATGTAAAGTCTGATGGGTTTAGAATTGGTTCTGGCAGTTCTGTATTACATGACAGTCTTAGGTGTTAATTTTCATTTTTGTCTTCATTTCTTGTCCCAGTTAGGACCAAATTCTCCCTAAGCCAGATCCTTATTGGCAGCTTGCCTCTGATGTGTTGGAAACCCAGGCAATTGGTGTTGGGGGTTTACCTCTTTCATTCAAGGCCAGGTTGGACGAAGCCTTGGGTGGCATGGTTTAGTGTGAAGTGTCCCTGCTTATGGCAGGGGGTTTGGAACTAGAGGATCTTAAGGTCCTTTCCGACCCTAACTATTCTATGATTCTATGGAAAAGCACAATTTAGAGCACGGCACTTGCCATAGACCCAGATGGCAGACTTCATGCTAAAATCTCTAGATAATCTGTACCAGGTCAGAGAGCAATCAAGATACAGTGTGTGGATCTGTGAGCTACATTTGGGTAGTGGGCTGCACTTGTTCTATCAACTTCCCATTCCTGAGTCCTGTAGTCATTTGTGTAAACTTCTGTATTTCGCCTTACCAAAAAAGCAACAGGCTAATTTGTTATGTTTATTTTAGATTAAGAAAGCAATAAATCAAAAGTGGCAGAGGTTTTGTAAGTGAACACTCAACTGCTATGCAAGAGGAAAAGCC
Organism: Agapornis roseicollis; assembly: GCA_002631895.1. Classification (NCBI taxonomy): domain Eukaryota; kingdom Metazoa; phylum Chordata; class Aves; order Psittaciformes; family Psittacidae; genus Agapornis; species Agapornis roseicollis. The sequence goes on along the minus strand of NDXB01001692.1, from coordinate 41,093 downwards.
AATTTCCAATGCAATAAAAAGGACTTAGAGAGGAGACTGCCTGTTTCTTGTTAATCACAGCAAATAGTAACAGTTTGCTTTTATCAAAATACATGATTTTTGAACAATGATGTCTGACAGAAACATCCTAACGCATCTAGAAGTTTTCTGCCTACATTCCCTGCTTGTATCTACTATACACAATTACTTCCTGGCTCTGCAAGACAGAATGCTTAAAGATTAAAAAGTGCAGTTCACAGAAAAATGAAACTTTAGAGTGACATCATCAAACACACCATAAAACAAGGCAGAATTACTAAAGGATTCCCTGCAGCAACCACAAGTCCTGCTGAGAACGTTCCTGCTGGGGCTCCCTAATTAATGTACCCATTTTCCACCTGTCACACAGCAGAATTAAACTCACTGCATCTCTGTTTTAATTCTCCACTCAATCAATAATTCGGATAAGAGACCCAAAGTCCTGTAGATTCTGTGTATTGATCTTCTCCCACCCTCAATTTGCCAGTTGTCTCCACTAACGTTGAGCAGTATGTCACTGAAAGTCCATTTCATTTAAAATGTAATCACTTTGCCGATGCTGAAATGCTTGCCTGTTCCATTAGTCTTCAGAAAACTTTCCCAAAATATGGAACTGTGTGTAAACGCATTGAGTATCGCTTAGAAACAGAAATCAGGGTTCAGCCTATGACTTCTTCCCTAGCACTAAAAATGTGGTCTATGCAGAAATATAGACAAAAATTCTATATTTTAACCATTAGTCCTTTCCAAGTTCACCAGAATTAGACTAAAACTTCAAAGACATTTCTCCTTTTTTTATCTCCATTGCTACTTAAGACAATTTTTGCTGATTGGGAAAAAAAAAAAGCATTTGACTCATTTATAAAATTTTAATAGAAAATGTTTGTAACCAAAAGGCAAATAAAAGAAAGTTCTACCCTTATTCTGCTGAGACAGCCTCTATCTTTTCCAAGCCCATAAAGATAGATCTCTAAGTCTCATGAGGTTTCACAGTAATTAATGCAAACCATTTAAATCTGATTCTGAAAGCTGAATGGACTAAACAATGGAAGGTAAATTACTTTTTGCTGTTTTACATCTTTTCAATTCCTCAGCAAGGGTCAGAGCTGACACAGAGAAGATTAAATAGCATACAACACAAAACGACCCTTATCACTGCCTTTCTGGAAAATTTGTTTTCTATGTATGTAAAAGGTATATAATGCTCTTGACTAAGAAGATACATGGGCATCATTACTATGTTTATACCAAGTGAATAGAAATAGATCAGGAGATGCTCAGTTATTGGTGTAGAGATAGCAGAAGAAAGTTATTAAAATACAGAGAAAATACTGTTAGAAGCATCCAGTGAAAGACAGATCTCTGCATTGTTTTTCTGAAGATAAAATTCACTGAAAAAAGTTAAGAGAGAAAAATAAGTTTCTGATGCAGTCATGTGTGAGTGAGGATACGAAGCCAGCTGTATTCAGTTGGTAAAGTTCAAAGTCTAACTTCAGCAGTGCCACAGTGATGCGTTTTCCAGAAAAATAGTGTCCAGCACAGTGCCTTTTCTGCATATCTGTGGTGGAGAAAAGGCTAATACAGGAAGGCTAACAAAATTCTACTATTGGGTCAACTCCCTTCATTCCCCCAGCAAAGGTAGAGATTTTTGGTCTGTGTTACTGGATAATAACTTTTTGCCTTGGTCTACCAAGTTAGTACAACACCACCATGCCTTAGAAGAAACATGAGAATGGCTTTGAGTGCTTCTACAAAAAAAGGGAGCAGAAGAGATTTAGCAAGGTTTACTAGCCCAGTCAAAACTCATCCAGCTGGCCTGACTGCCAGTTGTACCCATGAATACTTTGTAAAACCAAACAGTGGATAGCAGAGCAGAGCCATATCAGCTGCTGGTTCAGTTTCTGCTATAGAACACTTAGGTATGTTAAGAGTTTCCAAATTCATGACTCCTGATACCCTAGGCTGTTTAAACCCGTGTTAGAAATGATCTCAGAGGCATTAATGGTTAGCTTTGGAAATTAATGATAGATTATCGGCAGAAAAAAAGGACTATCTTTATTATTCTTTTTTCCATTCTTTCAAAATGAGTTGGAAAATTATTAATTAGCTTCATTTCCTGGAAAAATGCTGGAATTAAATAACGAAATGTATTATAGGTGCCTGCAAGATAATAAAGAAATGGGTTACATGCAACAAAGATTATGTCAGGAAGCAGTCTTTCCAAGAAAACATCATTTATTTTTTAATGAGGTAAAAGGCTTTGCAGATAAGGAAGGAACAGTTAACAGTGTATCTTGAATCTAATAATGTTTGCCATATGATCTTACATGATAGTCAAACAAAGGGTTAGGAAAACATGGCATGAATGAAACTGCTGCAGGTTAGGTACACAACTGTTGGGATCATCATACTCAGAGAAATTATCAGTGTAGTTTTTCCATACTTCAGCAAAATCATTGAATGGTTTCTGTAGAGAATTTGTCCTGAGTGTTGCTTTGCTCGATACTTTTTCTAATGGCATGATTACAGCACATGTAGCTGTCAACCTCAGATGACAAGAAACATGGAAGGACTGCCAGTTTATTGGAAAATGCAAAACAATCCAAAATGATTGTGATAAACTGGAGAAATGTTAAGAAAATGGAACTAATAATGTGAGCTACTATACCTAGGAATAATAAGCTGTAGATCTATACGGTATAAAATCACCACTTAGTTAAGAGAAGTTAAGCCCTATTTCAAAAAATAGAGGCTAAAATTACTTATGAGCTACAGATGAATCAGCATCATCATGCTGCTCCAAAAAAGGCATTCATAGTATAGGAAGGTACAAAGTCAGGCCTGCAAAGACCATCCCACAATCTTTCTGCTCTCTCAGCCCACTGTACTGTCACCATTTGCTTCAGAAACATTCAGACAAACAGGAATCCATAGCAGAGCCCACTGGGTCACAATGTCAAAGGTCAAAGTCAAAAATGCAACCAGGTAGAAAAGATAGAAAGGATTTTTTTTGTTTGATGCTGAAGAAGAGAGACCTGAGAAGGGGTATAAGACATTCCAAACAGGAAAGAAATAATTTATGCCCTATGTGCATAAGAACAGAATGAGATCCACTCAGCTAATAAAGTAAGTAGTCAAGCTAGACCAATAAAAAACACAAAGCAAAAAGGGCTACAGAAAAGGCAATGCAGCATTGGAATACAGTTCTTAGGGCAGGCTGAGCTTCCCTCAGTAGACATCTCTAAGACCAGGCTTGGCAAAGACCTGCCAGCAGTGACAGGATGGGGCTGAAGCCTATTCCAGCCCCCGAGGTATTGCTGGGGAAGCACTGTTTCTCCTAGCTGCACAGTTGCATCTCAGACAGACATTTTGTAGTCAAGAGAAATGGACAAACATGCAAGATGTGTATTGCTCATACAAGACTTAAGGTATCACTGCCCAGCAAGAGAGAGATGAGTACACAGATTTTTTGGGGTTTTCCCTGCCTTGCATGGACCTTTGCAAATTTTTGCTTTCCTGAATTTGAAGAATGTCTTTTTACATTGGAATTTCTGAGTTAATAAGTAATCCCCTCTCAATTATTGATGAGATAATGACAAACATGGATGGGATTGTCTGAAGATACATGGCTATTCACAAACTGCAGGACCTGGGAGCCCTCCCCAGTTCCTCAGTCCAACTCAATGTTTCATTCACCTCCTGACTCAATCCAAAGCAGAGGGCAAATACTGTTTCCTCACCTTATGCATGTTGTAGGCTCCACGGGGAAGAAATACAGGTGTATAAGCAGGGAGAAATTGGGTCATCATCCTAGCAATAGCCTGAACATGTGGATAGCCAATATATTACAAATAATGCCTGAGTTTTCAGACTCAGATCACACTCCAAGTTGATGCTATGATGTTTTTGCAGAAGACTGGCACTTTTTTTGATGTACCATTTTGTTGCAGTAACCTTCTTAATGCCTTTCTCAGATACCAGAGGGACTCAGTTATTAGCTACAATTAATCTAGATCAGTCAGTAGTTCGATCTCATTCAGTTGCCACTACAGGGTAAGGGGTAAAGAAGGAAGAAAGAAACAAAGGAGAAAATAACAGACAGCTGACTCACTTGGTCTGTTCCAGTGTTTTAATGTGAGTCCAGTGCTAAATGAGCTGGTCTTGAGGAGAACTTATCTCAGTCAGCTGAAACATACCCACTTCTTTTTTCTTCTCATCTAGGAGACAGCAAAAACACCCCATCCTGACAGTATTTATTAGTAATGAGACCAGTAAGCACTTGTGGGGGAGAAGTTCTGCAGAAGTCATGTCTATTCTGAAGCTGGACTGAAGAAAAGAGCATTTCACTTGTAAAAATTGTCAGTCATTTACTATTCAGGCAGAAAAATCTCATAATATATTAACTATATTTGTAAAGCTTGCAAAGTCTCAGTTGCATTGATTTATACCAACAAATTCACTGTTTAAGTGATTTATTCACTGTGAGAACACTTCGTTCTTAGAAGAAATGCACAGGATAAAAAAATACCTGAATTTCCTCAGTACCTGTCAAACAACTGCCTTACCTTCTGGCCCCACTAGAAACACTGCAGTAGGATTCATGCAACCTATTTTGTGATACCCATTTAATAAGGTATTTTGGATAGGTGAACAGAGGAATCCATAGGAGGTGTTGAATCAACAGTCCTTGACAATGCAATGATGTTACCTCAGATGTGGCACACTACAGACTGCAGTAGCATAGACTTCTCTCAAGATCCTGCCTGTATGTACTAAATACCTATTGTTCAAGAACAGCTCACTCTAAACAGCTTCTGTATTAAGACTACAAAGTTTGTTTTGTCCTGATTAGGACATTTTTGTCATGTAACCATTTATTATTGAATATAGGAATGAAAAAATTTCACAGTACAAGGATTTTAGACTTTAGCTTATCCTGCAATAATGCACGGCTCCCAATAAGACATTCTAGTTGCAGACTATATCAAAACAAACCTTGAAAACAATACCTTCAAGCAGCGGTAGCAATAAGTTCTTTCTATTTCAATAAAAGCCTTCCATCTCAAAATCCTAAAGAGCTTTTTAAATATTAATCAAGCCTCTAAGCCACCCTGGAGATTCTAAAATACTGCAGTCAGTGATCAATTAAACCATACACAGTCTATCCAGTTTATAGATAAGGCATGGCACAAGTGCAGCAGTACCCAAATTTGCTGTGCAGAGAGCCAGATCAGGCTCTCCTAAGTGGATTGGAGCCACTTTAGCATCTGAAACATTCTCTTTAGTATGTCCCATGATAACGGTACTAACCAGGTTTGTCCATTTATCCTGGGCATCCAAACCTCTATTGAAGAAAAAGTGACTACTGCTTCTAGTTTATCACAGATGAGTGACTGAGGCACAGGGAGATAAATGATTTGCCCAAGGTCACACAAAAGTCCTGTACCAGAGAATAAAGTATTTCTCAGTATTTCTACTTCTTCTCAAATAGTCAAAATACCTCTCCTTTCTTTTATTCTTTCCTTTTCAACACTTCTTTTTTACTGTAGTCAAGAGGATATTGAATCAGTCTGAATAATCCATTATCCTGGCAGCATGGGGGGTTCTTTTTCTTAATAGGTTTGACATATGTAATGAATAAAACATTTTGTACCTGTAGTATTATTTACCCTCTAGTTTTAACTTCAGTGTTCAAAAACTAACACCAACTGCACCTCTCAGAGCACATGCAAGGGTAGCATGTTATTTGTCAAAGCTCACAAAGGGACTGCTGATAGTGCAAGCTTTGTCCACAAGTCAGAAACACTCTTCCTCCCTTTTATACTGCAAATTTCTGCCCAATGTCAATACCAGTTTAAGGTCTTCCACTCTTTAGTCTCTTTCTGTCATGTGCTGACATCTTCTACGAATCAGCAGATTTTATGCCTCTCTTCAATTCACTTGACCTGCCTCTAAATATGTTCGCAGCATCTGAAAAGCCATTCCCCACACAAACATATGATGAAGTCCAGATCAATAACACAGGGTAAAAACAAACAAGCTAACTAAGGCAAGTCTAAAGTCTTAAGAGCTATCCACAAATGCTGCTATCTGGACTGTTCAATATGATGTTCTGAATTGCACACAGCAGGATTTCATTTGCTACAAATAGCTTTGCACCAGCAGCATCTTCAATAATTTTATCATGCAGTGTTCCCTAGATAGAGCAATATTTCATTTAATAAACAGCAAATTAAAATAGCAAATATAGTGAAAGACAAAGCATGAATAGATTTGCTTCAGAGTTTTAAAGAGAGCATTGATTTTCTTTTATTATTATTTTATTTTTTAGTATTTCTGTAGTCACTCATAAGGTCACCTTCATGACAATTCCAACAGGGGTTTATCTTGTAGTGCTTGGTCTGACATACAGCCTGATGATTTATTATTGCTTAGTTCTTGATACTGTTCACTGCACAATCCAATCTAAGAGAGACACATATTTCTCAATTCAGGGACTTTTATTTTATGAAAAATCAGCTTGGTGCTTTGCGGTAAAAACTAGACTTGGCATTTGATCTTAATTTTTTTTAAGTATTTCTTTCTATGCCACGTTTCTGTGCTGTATCTTTGATGTATTCCCGGATCATTTTTGTTTTGTTTTCCTTTTCTTTTATTCTCTCACCCTATTTTAGTGGGTCTTCACAGCGGCAGTTTCTTCCAGCCACTCTTATCTAGATTTCTGTTTCATGCTAGTAGGTGACATGGTGATAGATTTCATAGGTTTTCTCTCCTCATTTAGGAGAAGGAATATAATTATGCAAAGGAGGGTTAGATGGACAGTGGAAATATATCACTATTAACCCACCAGAACACATGCAGATTCACTGTGGCTATATGCTCAGAGGGGGGAAAAAATCCTTCATGTACTAGACAATGTTTTTTTTCTCTCCTTGTATTAATATCAATTCAAGGGTAAGTCAACAATTCTCATCATGTCATTCCTGTGTCTATGGTCTTGTGATATGGTGCTATTTAAACTCTGCTCGACTGCAAAGCTGTCTCCAGTATTCCCATAGACTGTCTAAGCCATTTGGTATCATTAACCCTCATGGACCAGGCTGCCCGCTATTCAGCTACATTCCCTTAAGTCTGCCAGTCATTAGCTGGTACGTTAAGTAGCTAATGGTGCTCTCACAGTATCTGCTGCATCATGCAGGTGCAACAGAATAAACATTTTTTTGCCACTGGTGCTTTGTCCTAAATCATTAAGGACCCCAATCCTGCAAAGATTTATGTATGTGAATAACTTTGCTCACATGAGCAATCCTGTTTCAACCCTCTTTAACACACACTTGTAAGGTCAGAGTCTTGGCAATCAGGCTCGCTATCAGGTATTGGGTTAAAGGCTTTTTATGGAAATGAAAAACAGCATCAGAAAACACTGAAACCCACTTTCTGGTCTGTATTCCTTTTTGTCAAGTTTATTTTCTTCAAGAAGAGCAAAGATTAATAGTCACACCTGCTATTATATGACCTCATTACTTTCCCAAGAACTGATCAGAATATAAGAAAATATATATCAAGGCACTATGAATATTCCCCAACTAATTGGCTGCTGGTAATGGAGATTAACTGAGGACATGTGAATTATTAAAGCCATTAACTGCTTCCAGAGCCTCCTTGCTCTCTCTACTGGGCCAGGTTGGGGGAATCAGCTGGCTGTCCCTGATGGGGACATGAGCTAGAACAAGGTTAAGTAAGCAACCCTCATCTCTGTGTCTGCATCTATTAGACACTTTTGCTGACTCTCTGGCACCAAGAAGTCAGGCACCACCCTCTACACTCAGAGAAGCACAGGAGGTTGCAAATGGTGAATTTAATACCACAGCAGGAGGTGCCATTTACAGTCCCAAAGGATAAGTCTCCCTCTCTTCTCTTTCATGCTCATATAAACAAATTGAGGCTGATGCAATTTTAAATCCTGTTCTCCTATTTTATTTTTCAATATGTAATTTCCTCTATACTTCAGCATCTATGCAGGGTAAAATTAAAGGATTTTTGTACACAGCTGATGGTTAAACTGCAAGGAGGATTTGTACTTTATGAAACCATGAAAGCATTGATGAAAAAAGAAAACCACTGGCAAAAATTTCAGACTTATCAACAACAAACAACTTAAAAGAAAGGGAGATTAAGGTGCCTGCACAACCAAGCTTTACACAGTGTATTCCTTATCTCAGTCTGAAAAAAAGGCAAAATTTACTTCAAAAAAGACTATCAAATATACAAATATTTGTATAATGCTTGCCTGGTTTGCTATACCTATTGTGACATACCTTGGTTTCTTTCATTCTTGGAACAATGTGTTAAAAAGGTTAAAATCGTGTCATGTTTTCAGTTCTTTTAAACTGACACATTAAGAGCACTGTTTGGAAGAATAAAACAAAACTCTGGTGAAAACTGCTGCCTTGTCAATTCAAGCCATTCCATTTATACATTGCTAGAACAATGCAAGAAGGCATTTTTGTACAATCAGAAATGAAAAGAGAAAATAGTATTTACAGTCTGTATTGGAAAGAAATTGCAAATCAATATTTTTACAGAGGCTGTTTATGATTAATGCAAATTGCAAAAATGCAAGGCAGAGGAAATGCACAGCTTCTAACTGTGTATTTCCACTAGATACAGTGAATAAAATTGATCACACTGAGGAAAAGACAATGTTTTCATAGCCTTTTGGGGATCCAGGGAGCATATCCATTCCTCACTGCAGTTTCCTACATTATGTTGGCCAGACAATTTTACTCAGCGACTTCTGAATCATGCCCAGTCATGTGAGGTTAGACTATATCATTGCTTACAGAAGGATCCCAATGCTAGCTTTAACTGATTGGAGAATCCATTTTATTTCCAGGCAAACTCTTGCATTCATCCACTTACTCTTCCTATTAAAATAAATGGGGCAGCGAAAGCAAAAGAAGAACCCTGGCAGCTGTGAGTGAAAGGGTAGATGGCAAAAAATGGGAAAGAATAGAGATGGAAGCAAATAGGCCAAAAATGCATCTAGAATTAGTCAGAGAAGTGGGCCAACACATTAGCAGGAAATGGTGAGTATTTCTCTTGTCAGCATAAATATCTGAGACATTTCAATCATAAATTACATGGTCCATGGCAGGCCACAGGGTCCTAGCTTCTGTTCCATATTGTATTACAGCACATCCATTAGCATCGAGTTAGATTTATCAGTGAAGCTGTTAAGCCTACAAGATGAGACAGACCATCTGACCGCTGCTGCTGCGGAAGAGAGAAAATGGGATCCGGTGTGGTTTCAGCATAGTGTCTTACAAAAAGCAGACTCAGGGCTGTGCACTTCAGATGCAGGCATTCAAACAGTAAATAATTAAATACAGCATTGATTCAAATAAGGAAGAAAGGAGAATCTGAGGACACAAGAAATGTTCAGCTCTTGTATCTTGCACACAACGCTCTCAGTGGAGGCAAAGGGAACACCCAGCTTTCAAGCCAGCTCAGTGTTGCACAGCACACATACCATGGGCACTGGCTACAGCGTGTCAGGCTCCTACTAAGCAATACAGCCTTATTGCCTTCACCTCCCTCTATCTGTACTTCAGTCACATTAAGTCCTGTTGCTTTACATGAAAGGCAAATTTAACCCTTATTTTCTTTTCCTGTTTGTCTACAGTTAAAATGCAAGATTCATCTCCACTTCCCTATTAGTGTAAGGAAAGAAGGCCTGCATTTGACTGCTTTTGACACATCACAAAAACACAGAACATTCATTAAAGATTTATGGCAACATCAAACATTCTGTTTGACTTTCGATTTTGTCACATAATCCCAATAAAACAGTGATTTAGCAGTATCTCTTAAAGTTATTTGTCACCGCTGAGTCCTTCCCTTGTCACTACTGACACTGGCAATACGTAAGCCAGTGAAGTCAGTCTCCATGGGGTCTGTCTTTTTTGGGAGAGTTTTAAGCATACTTCTGCAGGAATCTGTAGCTGCTACTCAGACTGGGCTCTATATTATTTAAGCTTTCCAGTGGAAAAAAAAAAGAACTCTTAAGTAATGCATTAGTGTTATTCTTATCTAGAGAAAGCGTGCGAGACTAAGTGAAAAGATAAAGGAAATAACAGAGACATGTGGCAGTGCTAATGTTAATATTTGATTAGAAATATTCCAAACAAGATGTCAAGACAAATTCAGCTCTTGTTATCAACACACACCCAGCTCGTCAAGGCTGAAGTGGTGTACACAGTTTACAAAGCAAGTAGTCTGCAAATAGTTTGTGTTCATAAAATGAAGACAGTCTAAAACAAAACAGCCCCCTAACCTTTCTAATGCAATGCTCAGAATTAATAAGGACAAGAACTACCAAAATTAAATTTGGACCTGTTCTTCCATTATTACATGTTGCTTAATTTAGAAGAACACGATGTGCAACCACTTGGCTTCACTTTCCCAAAGCCTTAAATTAAATAACGAAACTGTCTGAAGTCCTCATACTTAAAGCATTTTCAATTCTCTCTTTGACCACAGTCACCACAGGCATAATCTCCTAAAATTGAAGTGGTACAACAGCACTGTTCTCTGCTACATCACATCAGCTTGTTCCCCTTTTCATATAGCTGTATGTATTTGTTAATGTTGTTTCTCTGTAGGACTTGTCTATTGCAGCACAGAAGAAAACAGAATCTAAAAAAAACAACCTGCCTCAGGTTGTAAGTCACCATGGTGGTGTCAATATTGTCATTGTCGACAATGACATGCAAGGAGAAGATGGAGAAAGAAAGGCATACAATTAAGTTTAAGCTGATGGCGTGATACCCAGAAGCAATTGTCACAGAGAGAAGCAAGAAGATGGAATTGGATGCAGACCAGTAAGAAGCATAGAAATAGAGCTGCATCTCAGTTGTGTAATGATAACAGGTGAAATTATACAACTTGACAAGATCATCCAGAGAGAAAGCAGACAAAAAAAGTGGTAAAATAATTCAAAAAGAAAAACAAAGCATAAGAACTAAAGAAGAAAAGAGTTGCTAAGTAAGGTCAGGAAAAACAAAGCAGCAAGTGCTAATGGAAGCTGAGAAGGTGAGAAGACTTAAGAAAAAACTAAACAAAAAGATCAGGAAGGCTTGGTATGGAGTCTGGCCAAGAACTAGTTGCTTCAGACCTTGGTGAAAGTTCACCAGAACCCAAACCTCATCCAGGATGTAACTGCAGGATTGAAATTCAGAACAAGAGTTCCTGGCTTTGCCATGGCCTTCTCAAAAGACACCTCGATGGGAGCTGGATGACTGAGTATATCAGAGGATTCACCTGCTCTCTCTCCAACCCACCCCCCCCCCAGTTATGTCACTGAAATAACCCTTTCCTGCATGGTAGTTCTGTACAAATTAGGAGGGGAGGTTATCAGTAATGGAGCCATGTGAAGAACTGTGAAAGCATTTCAAGATAAGACAATGGTCAAGGATACATTTCTTGATGGTGGGTACAGAAGTTAGCAGCAGCCAGAGATGGGGAGGTGGGGGAAGGAAACATACACCCAAAGGCAGTGGGCAGAAAGACTAGAGAGAATTATTAGGAACATTTAGAATGGACAAGGAGTGTTAGTAGTTTAAACAAGCCATGTTAATATGCACCTGTTAGGATTGTACGTGTAGCCCACTTTTATAATTCCCCTCACCCTCTTTTTATATATATATGTCCTGTGCTTTTTATCTATCTTCCATCAAAATTACTATCACTGTCATTTCAGGTATCTGCCCTTATTTCAAGATTTCTTCATGCAGTTTTCTTTAATTCCTTTATCAAAGATATTTCACAGCAGTCTTAAGGCAAAAGAGAGGGATCAGAAGTAGAAATCAAAAGCCATCATAACCAATAAAGCTTACTTAATGAGATAGTATCCATTTAACAATCCATGAGGTTGCCTTCAATAATTTGGTCACTGAAATAAAGTGTATGTTAGATTATTTCTTTCCACAAGAAAGCAACTCTTTCATAAAGTTTTAACAGCATTACAGCACAACAGTAATAAATTAATACCAGACCTTCCAATACAGCTGTACAGGAAACCAAAATGTAAGCCACAGACTGTTTCATGATGTATTTTCTTCAGCTTGTCTAAAAGTAGGACTAGCCTTTCAAAGGACAAGGACAAGGAAAAGGAAAAGGAAAAGGAAAAGGAAAGAAAAACCTGACCTTGGTTTTGCTGAGGGAAATCACTGACAAGATTTCATGGGAAAAAGAGAGACTGGTGAAACACAAATTCTTTTTATATTAAGACATGTCAAGTTACATCAGGCATAGTTTTGGACTATGCAACTGTATTTTGTCTCAGGCATTTGCTAAGCTTAACAGGCTGAAATAGACAACAGAAGAATTGAGATTTATTTATTATTTTCTTCAAAATATATGTGTGTGGATTTTGTAAGCAAGGGGATGGTTTTCCCAACCCGAGAAACAGTGAAGACGACAGTATTTTTCAGTGCAAGCGGGGAGATGGAAATTAATGAAAGATACTTGTAAATCATTCATCAGCCTTGGCAGTGCCAGGCATTTCTGCATTTCAATAGCTCCACAGTTACAAGAACAGCATAAGGTAAGTTCACAGAAACCAGACTATTTCCTCATCAGAAGTATCACGGATTTACTGAGAGAATATTCATCCCTTCACTGTCCCACTTAGCAAAGAACTGACCACTGGAGCAGTTCTCTGAAACGTTTCTGGCATGCTGACAGACCTTTTTTTCAGTGCTACTGCATCCTAATGAGCTGCAAGAGCTGTTTCTCTCACTTACCAGGCAAGGTTTTGTGCACATGTATGTGACTCTTCTGAGAATAAGTTGTGAACACTGTTTTTCAGGTACAAGTACTTCATTTTTTAGGCACTGCATCTCCTCAGTGGAAACGTTCAGCTTCTTCCTAAGGCAGGAGGCTACTGGTTGTCACATCCTGTTTCAGTCTTCAATGACAGCATATTTTTCAAGTGTCCCTGTATTTACCTTAAAGTTTCCTCTCTCTTGACAAAGTTGCTCCTAAACAAGCATGAAAATGTCAGCTAAAGGATGATGCTTTCTTTTGAAAGCCCTTACCAGCTCTTTACTCTCTGATCTTTTTTTCCTTTTCCTTCTTTAGCGAAGGAAGGGAGGGGAAATGAGAGGGAAGGTTAAACTGGCCCCACTAGGCCCTGATATGCACTCTCCTTTACATCTTGATTGAGTAGCTCCATCTCCCTGCTTGCTTTTCTTCATTTTTCTTCCGCTTATTTAATAAAGAAACCGTGTCCTAACCTTACAGACCTTATTTATGCTTAAACATAGAAAATTCAGAAGTAAAAAGAATAGTGGACAAATCAAATAGAAAGCACTTCTTATCATGCCCTTACGCAAGATGGATTTAGGACTCTGAGCAAAAGAGACCAAGAACATTACTTCAAAGCAGAAACACCCAAATAACAGAATCCTATGCAGTTTGTAGTGGCTTCACCTCACTGACAGGCTGGTAGATCTTTACTATTACAGCAGGAAGAAGGCAAGAGGCAACAAGGAGAGCCTTAGACACAGGCCTGGATGGTAATTACAGCTGTGTCCACATATAAAGCAGAAGTTACTGAGCTTTCAGATGTATAACAGCAGTGTATGTGCTTCTAAACAAGACACCACTTGTCATTCAACCACAACAAAGGTTACACACTTGAAGCTTAAGCAGAAGCTCTCTTTAAGGTCTGTCTCCAACTCAACTATTTACTTTTCATTCCACTGCCACTGCTTGGGTTTTATTCTTGGTTGTTTCTCTGGAGTATCAGAGGTGTCACATTTATCAGAGATGTCACCTCTGATAAAGGACTATCTTTCTGAAGTGCCGAAAGATATAGTTATAAATATGAAATATAGTAACTGTGCTGCAAACATCAACCCCACCTGTCGAAACACTAAAAAAAGAAAGGGAGATTTCTCAAAATTATTTCCAAACTTCTCCATTTGTGAACCAGAGCAGTTTTCATACGTTTGCCTCATTATGATTTTGTTATTTTTTCCTCCAGCTACAATAAATTACAATAAATAATACAATTGGAGTATCTCTTTTCTATTGATTACCATTACTATTCCCAATAGTTCCATAACAGAAGTCATCCAGTGAGGTGTTGCTATCATTTCTATACAGTTGCCTTAAAAGTCATCTTATAAGAGTGCTTAGCATATGCCCTATGGATACTGGTACCTGCAAAAAAGACTGAAATGTGATATGGAAAAGGAGTGTGGAAAACTACTTTATAAAGCCTCATGCCACTTGCCAATATCAACATTTAGAAAGTGTAAATTAAATTTAAAAAACAAAAAACACATGTGTTTTGGTAGAATTACAACAAAAATGTAAGGAAGCAAAAATACTTCTCATTCAGCTATAAGCACTGCAATAGAAGTCTGAGGACTCACTTAGCTACAGTGTATTCCATAAACATGTTTGTGCCCTAATGATACCACTGTCCTTTAGCAAAGCCTTGGGGCCACACAAAGTATTCAATGCCGTGGACAGCAGCTAATGTTTTCCACACTGCCTAAGGCTTAAATAGGCCTTTCATATACAGGCCAGATGTTCACTCTTTCTTAGGCCAGCTTAAGGCTAGAACAAACCTTTTCAACCAGGGTTTATCAGAGTTTCTAAATTACATACTGGGAAGAAATTTAATTGGTTTAATTAAGAAAGTTTATTTCATGGTAATTCAGTTTTGTTATGCTGCAAGACTTAATGTGTCCTCTGGTAGGAGTGACTTCTTATAAATATTCATAGCAACCCTCTTCCCACCCAAGCCAAAAAAAAATATAATTATCGAAGTATAAATTTGCAGATTAAAAAAAAAATATATCTTCAGAAGTCTGGAACACAACTGATCAAATCTCCTCACAGTAGTATCCACGCTTATTTAAGTCAGGATAATTGTCATCTCTTTGTATAGCTCACACTGTGCTCACAGATTCTCTGTTTTCAACAAGAATGTCAAAGGCACCAAGGTGACATCTTGACTGCTTTCTCCCCATGAAGCTTTAATCATTACTGTTCTTGACCAAGTGCTGAGGGTTGCTGAAGTTTTGGGTGGTTGGTTTTTTTCCAAAAGCATCATAAGAAACAAACCATTTTGTTTATTATTATTATTCACACAGATATCTCAGTGCTGATTTAATGTGTTTTGAAGCAGCTCCTGCTTTACTGAGATGCCTAACAATGTACATAACTGTGCTACACATTCAGGGTTAAAGAAGCACTGTAAACTAGAGGTTGTTCTACCTCTTAAGGTCATGATTTAATGCTTCACAGTTAACAGACACCATGACTTAGCTAAAACTCCAAGTTCACAGGCATCAGTCACTACCATAATAGGCCTGCAGGTCAGGTGAGACAACAGAAGAAAAACTGATGTTGATTCAGTTAGGTTCTTCTGAAACACAGGCATCCTTCATGCTGTTCTTTTTTTGCCCCTCATCACTAATCATTACCAAAGCAAGGAAACTGTGAGAAAAGTTCATATGTTGAATGTATAGCTCTCTAGTTGCAGCACAGATCTATACAGATCAATAGTGGGTTCATTCTTTCAGCAGCAAATTTAGCGCAGGCAAACAGTGCCCACTGACAGCACTGATATCCCCTGTTCATAACAGGTACCACACCAGGAGACCATAACAATAACTGCCTATCTTGTCTTGTCAATGTATCCCCAAGCCTACCCAAACCATAGGCATGAAACAATATTTCGTCCCTGTAAATCAAAATTAGAGGGAAGTCTGCAAGAATTTAGACTAGCTATCATAGGACATATCCCTTAACTTTGATTATTGTCTTTGATTTTTTGTTAGAGTAATCCACAAAAACCACATTCAGGACTCTGGCTCCATTTTGATAACTGCTGTTCAAATACAGGTAGGAACAGCATTTTTCAAAAGAGTAGGTAATCTAAAACACACAAGAAAAAGTAGGGAGAAAGCAGCATGCTAGCATTTCTAGCAGCATGCTAGAAAGAGTGCATGCTATACACTAACAGGGTAAATACTTTTAATGAGAACAATTCAAAGCGCTCAGCTCTTCCTATTATGTTTAACTCTATTTACTGGTGTTTCTTCATGAAAACAACCAAGTAGTACTCAAGGCTTTCCAAAAACCTGATGTGCCAGTCACAACATGACTCTGAAAGTCATTAATTCGGTGGGTCTTTATTTTGACCTAAAATAGGGAGAATTTTTTATAATAAATTTTTCCATAAACACAGATCATGCAGATCTGCATGATTCCCTCAAGGCTGATAAAAACTCCAGCTCTCAGGTGCGACAAAACGCTCAGGTATCTTTTCAAACATTTCTTTTCAAATACTTCTACATTTCTGGGAGGTTAAGCAATGTAAAAATACCAAGATTATTTACTAGGATTCACAGTGATAGCAGAGATTACACTGAACACACGAGAACAGAAAACACTTTGTGTTCCAAGTCTGGTTTGGTTTGCATGGTTTCCAGGAGCCCAAACACAACTCTTGATTCTATACCTGAGGTGGGGGCTGTTGTGGCATCAGACAACACAAAAAGATCCTTTCACATCATTTTAATTGATTCTAAACTACTTCCTCATTAATAAAAATAAAAAATAAAGAATTATCTGAAGGAATTGCAGTCTCTACAAAGCATTTTATTTAGCGTCTATCAGTTAAACCACCTTTATAGGAAAGGCCTTGGACTCATACATATGGCCAAGAGGTACTCAGAATAAAGAACAAGAATAGTTGTATTTTAAAGGATGTGTGCATTTCTTTTCTTCTCTGTAAATACTGCACTGTGCAGAACAGTTTATCACCCAGTCCCTGGAAAAGCTGCAGTGCTTTCAGGAATTCATGCCAAAAAAGCAAAAACCAACCACTCTTTGTCAGGCAGGTCAAATTTTTCTCAGCTGGTTAAATTAGGAAAGTAATGAGTCTTCCCTAGGTTACTAAAATCCATAAATCAGATATCTTGACAACACTTCTCTGCCAAATCATAGTAAGAACAAATCCATTTACAAAAAGACTGAATTGGTACAAACAGTATTTTCTTTTCAGTTCCCATGGCTATATGGATATTTTAGGCAACAAGAAGGTGGAATTAATATCCTTTAATACTGCAAGGGACATATTTCAGAATAAGCACTATTATCCATCTATTCCTCTTGCATCAAAACAAAAAGGATAAAGAAACAACAGAGCTGAGCCTCATTGCCAGAGACAGAAGGAATTGGGAATATGCAGCTAACACTACTGCTAAGAAAGAAACAATCTACCTTCTTAGCTGGCTTTCCAGCATTTTGAGGTTAAATAAGTGCAGTAAAGGTTAGGAAAGTGTGGTTTCCTTCCACAAACAAAATGTGCCATCCTGTCATAGTGCTGCAGACAAGAGATGGCTGTGTGACTGCTTCCTATCTGATCTTCTCGAGTTCAGGATGACAGGTCTTTCTCTCAAATTTACCATATCCACACTGCCTTACTGGCTTATGACAATGCAGTAATCCATGACTACCTGCATAGATGTACATATATTTCTTCTGTTGACAGAAACTGCATTTGCTTTTTAAATTCCATATTATAGCTCTCTACAACCTGAGCCGGTGGAGAACTGTCAAACTACAGTTTGAGGAAAATAAAACATTGGAAAGAGACATTATGTGACAAAAGCATCCCAAATTCTAACACCTTCTTTACAAAGAAAGAAAAAGGAAGAAGAGAAATGAAATAACATAAAAAAGTCTTAGCCCAAAGAGGATCATCTGCTATATAGGCATCAAAACTACATTGTCTTCCTGAGTTCCCAGACTCAGTTTCTGTATTTGAGTGGTTTTTTTTAATCATTTGTTTAAATTCATAAGACACCAAGAAATGAAACTATAAGGAGAACCTAGTTGCTAGAAATCTCATGTTTTGGGATACAATGAGAAATCCACTGAAAGAATGTAATGAAGGAAGTGTGGGGATAAAAAAAGGGGGGAAAACTTAGAATACAAAGCTATATGACCATTATATGAATTTTACAAATGGTACAATGGACAGAAGCAGATCTGGTAGGGATGACAGGTGAAGTAGGAGGATTAAAATTTTGTATCATGTGCAAAGAGGAAAAGTCCATCAGGAGCAAAGTATTCCAGACGATGGAGGAAATCATTTCTGCTATGAATGTTTTAGTACAGGGAGAAATGAGCTACATGCCAAAACAGCCAAAGAAAAACTCACACAATTCTAGCCAAAGATACCAGTACCTGTCCCCAAGACAAGCAGTTGGGCTACAAAAATCTTAGATTTTATACTAGGTTTTAGCTGTTCTTCAATAATATCTCTCTATATAATTAAACTATAGCTTAATTTACTTCATTCACCATCAGCTAAGTCACTGTATCAAAAATTTACTGTTAATACGTTTTCTTCTTCTGGAGCGTGTATAACTTTCTGAAGAATCAGTGTAAATGTGCTATACACCAGCTCTAATTCACCTGCATTTATCTAGGAACAAAAAGATTTACCTGGGAACAAAAGATTATTCAAAAGAAGTCATTTTAACATTTTCTTCAATTTCTACTGTTGCTTTCAATGGAATTCAGGATAATATATAGTTTTGGCTATGCATTCTGTCACTCCGAGTACAGACACACCATTCAACCACAAATTATCTCCGCTTCTCATTACTAATATTCATTCACGGCATGCATTCCATGTGGGAACTACACCTTAAAGCAACATCAGTTCTCTGTGAAATTAGAAACTGAAGACTGTTTCATTAGCCACTTTCTTATTTGATGCCGACAGTGCATGGGGTTTAGACTTAAGTTCATAACCTGTTCATAAGCAGTGTTTTTTCAGTTCACTTGCTACCATGGAAAAGAACCAAACCAATTAAGAATGCTAAAATTGCCATTTCATTTTCACTAAGAAAAGAGAGAGATTCTGCTAAACTGACAATAAAGAAAAAATATCTCACTGCAGTAATATCCAATTTGACTAGATAGGTCATTTCATTAACTAAAAAGTAACAACAACTCTAATCAGTCTTTCTCACTTATAAATTACCATTTTTATCTCTTCAAATCTTTAATTCACTGTTGCTCTTCTTCCCATTTGCTACCAACTCCTGCCTTTGAAACACTACCATTAACCACATCAAAAGCAACTTGAAATAGAGGGGGAATTCATTTTGGAGTGAACTGTACTTTGACATTTTCCTCATTTTTCCCCCACTGCTGTATTCTACCACAGATTTGCTTAAACTAGAGTGACAATATGTCATTTGTAACATGCACTAGGTGTTAAGGGAAACTGTCCTTAGGTTAAGTAAAACTTGCCCAGTGGACTCCTCTCCAAGCACAAGGAACCACAACATGAGAAGCTTTTCGCTATGTGGTGAGCGAGGTGAACACAGTCCTAAAGGACCTTGCTGCTTGAAACGTGCAGAGGTGGGGGGCAATAAAAAAAAAAATCACAAACATCAACAAGGAAAACACAATGCCTAGAAAGAACATTGAGTATACATAATATATTGGTGAATCAACATGCATATATGTATACATATACACACATAGATAAAGGACAAGCAGACAATTTAAAGCTTCTTGAAGGAAGTCTGAACTTCTGGGACTGATAACTCATACAGGCTTTAACCCTGATAGCACTGGTAACAAATACCAGGCATAGGTCACCTCTGTCATCTCTTCAGATATGTTTCTGGTTTGTTGGTTGTCGCAAAGGAAATTAAAACTGGATAAGTTAAAGCTGAAAGTAGGTATTTATCGATTAAGGTCTGTCTATGAAATTCCATGTGCTCACCCCCTTCTTTGACTGTCTTCAAAGCTCAGACTGAGACCTTTCTATTGAAACTCTTTTCATTTTTGACTATTTTGTCTGCCCTGTCTTTTCAGCTTCTTTTTTTTGTTTTGGGCTATTTGTCCCTCATTCTCCTTGCTAAGAAAGGCTGCTCTTACTGAAGCGCTGAGTCCTCTTTTCTGAGGTTTTACTTTTATATCTATGCAGCGTCCCAGATTTAGGCAACCAGCACTCCAGACAATAGCAGAACAGATAAGGAACTTCAAGCTTTCACCAAGAAAGTATTTCACAGGAGCTCCCAGCAGAACACCAACATGACAAGGCACCCGGTTATCCTTTAACAACATTTAGAAAATAACAAGAAACAAGTCAGAGTCACACAATTATAACATTGGTAAGTCCAGCCTCATACCATCATCAGAGACATTAACCATTGCTCTCAAATTACTGTCAAGGGTTCTCTTCTGTTTATGCTCATTCTAGAAAGCAAGTCCACTGTTTCTCAGCCCTCTGATTCTGAACAATTTGCTCTAGCAAAACTTCCACCAGAGGCTTCAGCACCTTCTTCTTTGGTACAAATCAACACAGTCAAGCAATGAAGGAAAAGGCAGATTTTTCTAGAAAGGTGAGAAATAACTCAAAGCAGAGGATCACTACAATTTACCTCTTCAATGCATCAAATTAGTTCCTGCATATGTGAATGTAATATTCAACTTTTCAAATTACTATAGAAAGAATGTGTCACTCACTTGAATTAGACAGTACCTTTAAAAGGCCGAGAGTTGACCTATGTGCCAGTGATCTATATCCAAATCAAAGGATATTTGGGCATGTAAATTTCCCTGAGTTAAGTAACTTGTACACATGATTTTTCTTTCATGCAATGAAATCACTACCTGTCCCAGAAGAGTTAGGCACACATAAATAGAACCCTCATTGGGTAGATCACAGCATACTACTGACCTAACCTTAATATTCCAGTTCCATTTCCAGGTCCTTGCTTCTCCCAGAAGTGTAAGTGTGCTGATCAGTTTAATCACTAATACAATCAATCATACATGGAGCACAGTCCATCATGTGGGAATGGGTTTCAAATTATCTCACCTATCAGGGGTCATTTCCTAAGGCTAGAAAGCTGTTCAAGCACTCTCTTGGCAGATCAAAAGTCTATTTACCCTTCAGCAAGGAACCATTTCTCTCTGTTCTCTAATCTTTTCAATATTATATGATATAGCTGATACTATGCAACAGTTTTTGTAGCTTTGGCTCAGTTTTCTTGTAGATATAATGAAATCCAGGAAATCTGTAATTTTTTCCTGGTTTAGTCTCACCCTCACTTGAATGGAAGATCATAAGCAGATCATATAAA
Source organism: Agapornis roseicollis (assembly GCA_002631895.1). NCBI lineage: Eukaryota > Metazoa > Chordata > Aves > Psittaciformes > Psittacidae > Agapornis > Agapornis roseicollis. Next base: position 19,875 of record NDXB01001692.1, on the reverse strand, counting down.
ATCAAACATTTCTGTAATGTTGTCTCATCTGTACATGCATTAGCATCCTTTCTAAGTGGTACCAGTATGCTATCCTCAAGCAGGCTACCACACCTTGTTTGCAATGCACCTTTTAATCTGTCAAATTTTCCATTTGCTTTATTCTGTTAAAGGCTTTTTTTCCCCTACCTTGAAGTACTCTCTACCAATACCCAAGCAATAATTAAAATAAAAGCCTAACAATTAGTAATACCACCTGGCATTTGTTTCAAGCTTTTTTCCATTCAATTCAAGCATGTCAAGATACTGGGTAACATTATTAAATGCAACCTATAGCAGATAAGGAAAAAAATATTACTTCTATCGAATCAAAGATCTTTGTCACACGCCACAGAGCCTGCCATAGGAGGAATAAAAGACCAGTTCCAGTCTCCAAGATCAAATTGTCATTTGCTTACCCAAACTATTGCAAAAAGCTATAGGTATCAGTTTGCTGAAGGAAGCAAACTGATTTGGAGGAGACTTGGATTCTTTCCTGGCCTTTGGGGCTAACTTAGTATGATTTCAATAAATAATTGCNTCCAAGATCAAATTGTCATTTGCTTACCCAAACTATTGCAAAAAGCTATAGGCATCAGTTTGCTGAAGGAAGCAAATTGATTTGGAGGAGACTTGGATTCTTTCCTGGCCTTTGGGGCTTAGTATGATTTCAATAAATAATTGCTGTATGCCTTGGTTTCTTAGCCTGTAAACTGTGGGTATCTACATCCACAGCTATGTCCCACCACAGAACTGAAACTGGTGTTTACCCTTGCATTTTTGTATAGTACATCATGTTAGTTTTGCATCTGTTTTGACTACCATTTGAAACTTTAATTCACATGGGAACTAACAGGATGCAAGATACAAAGCTGAATTATCTTTCAAATATCATTTAGTATTTTAGTATTTTATATTTTAGTATTAGCTACCAGGCATATCATTATATCATTCCCACCTTTACTTCCCATCATAGCAGTAAACCATAGATTAAATAAGAGAAAATGCTATCTGGGTAAAACCTATTCACACAGGGAACAGGAAAAATACCAACTTTTTCTGCTTTTACCAGAATCTATAATGCATCTACTAAGTCACTTATGTGGCATATCCCTCCCCTACCTTTAAGTGGAACAGCTTGTTCCAAGTGTGAAAGGACTGAGCGTGTGGTTCCACTTGTTCTGTCCCCAGTTCTGTCATTGCCTGGACGAGTTATATTGACTTTGTCCTCTGTTGTCTTTGCCCTTGTTTACAGATCCCTGTTAGCAATGTACAGCAAACCTATATAGATTACACCTGATTTCCAGACACAACAGGAATTAGCATTCATGACTTGATAATTTTAATATAATTTTATAGAAGTACAAAATAAATTAATTGTATTAATCAAAACCAGAAAACTGAGATTTTAGTGTTCCATCCAGCATGAGTTTGGGACTTCGGTCCTGCTGTGGAGGCAATCAAATCAAAGAAGAGTTTTCAAAGTACAACGTTGTCTCTCAGACTCACGTTCTACTTCTAATGTTTTTTAAATAATGTCTTCTGTGTGATATCAGAAGGCTCAGTGTCACACTGTAATTTGGTTTCTGTTAGCTCCCTTTCTTTTGGAATATTTTATACACACTATTCGGAGATAACTTGTTTAATTTCCTGCTGGTTGTCAAATTCTGTTTGGTACATTCATAAAAAGCAGTATCATTTTGGGGGAAAATTAAAAAAACAACACACACACTAAACCCACAGAATTCCAACCCTGTGCTTTTGTTTGGCTAAGATCTTGGTATCTCAGCTTAAGATTTTGGACTGACCCTATGTCAACATCTAGTCCTAAAACTAGAAACAGTCTTCTATGGACAGATTTGAAATGCTACATCTTTGTTTTATAGACATCTACTCCTTTGATTTAATAGTACTACAGTCAAGAAGACATTTTTATGTAGAAAATTTTAGTCTATATTGCTATATTTTTTGACTCATCATACTGTTTATGAAAATTTAGTCTGCTCTGTGATTTAGCACCCAGAGCGATACCTTCTATGCTTCTCATTTGTCGAAAAGTACTATGATTTTGCATTTTACATTAAAATCACTCTCTCAAGCTCTCTTGTACTTCCCAAATTTTCTTAAGCAGGATGGAAAGAAAGAAAACTAAGCCCTGACACCCATCCTACTGAAAGATCTAGCCTAAGTTGCTTTTCAGTAGAACCACAGAGAGATCGTCTGCCAGTCAAGCAGCGAAAGTATATTATCCACAGTGTATTTGTATCCTTTTCCAAAAAGCAGCTTGCAAATATGGCCAAGTGCAATAAATTTCTTGTGTTCCAATGTATTTATGGAAGTGGGTAATCAGCACTCAATTTTAAACGAGCTCTTTTTAATTTCATGTCTTCCCCAATTTCATTCCAGCCTGTGCCAAAGAGGGAGCTACCCTGAACAGCATCATTTTGTCACGCTGCAGCTGCCAGCAACTCAGTGCTTTAGAAACTTGCTGATGGGGAGGGGTGGGGGGTGGTTGTGTTGGTTTTCTAGTCTATATTTTAAAATACCACAGGGAATACAGAGATAAAAAGATGATTAGAAGATACTCCTAGACTAGCTGCAGTTGCTCCTTTTCCCATCACATTCTTTTCTCAATGCCCTACAATCATAGAATAAGATTTCACCTTCCTGACATGGGTAGAGCTGAGTTCACTGAAAGCAGATGGAGATCAATAGGAACCAGAGCCAGTTACCTATTTGAAACCTCTACATTTCGTGTCTTGACCAACTTTGCAGCCCAAAGACCCTGCCCTCCACAGGTGGAGAGCTCTGGAGGCATAGTAAAATGTAGCTCTGGAACACATGATAACCAGTGAACAGACAGAAGAGAGCTCTGTTTCAATGGCTCTTCCTAGGGATTCAGAAAAGGCATGTATAGAAAGGCAACTGCAAAAACCTCTGAAGGGAAGGGGGGAAAACAAGTTGCAGCTTCTTCAGGAAATTATGAGCTATGATACAGAAATGCCGTGGAATAAGTGCTCTTTCCTTTTCTACACACATACCCAAGGTCTGCATGAATCCAGTTCACTAACCTGTATGACTGATGAGAGTGTTCGTTCATCCTTAGCTTCAGGTTTCAGATTTGTTGCGAACAACACGAATATTGCCACAGTGTTCTGTGTATGTTGGCTCAGGCACATTGTGCACAGGGAATGACTTTCTGAGGGAGATGGCTGGGCCTGTAAAGGAAAATGTGCATCAAATGTAGATTACTATGAAGTAACAGGACTAGGAGCAATTGACCAAAACAAGAAATTCATATTAAATGGAAAAATTATGCAGCATGCAGCCAAAGGAAAGGACTTAGGGACAATTCCTAAGAGCCATAATCCTATCTTGAGGCTGCAATTAAAGGAGAAAAAATGAAAATCACAGTGGTGGGAGACAGGACACGGAAATGAATTCAAAGTTTAGAAGAATACAAATCATGTTAGGATGTTGTTGCTACACAAGGTTGCAGCTGAACCCTCAGCAGGACAGCCACCAGTTGTCACTGGTTCAAAGAGGAACATCTCACAGCACTGCCCTAGAAGTGGTGCAGCAGCACCCAACCAGGACCACACAAAGGTAGGGAGGCTCAATGTAAATGCCATATTAGCAGATGTCACTAGCACAAGTACAGCCAGCTACATGTTTGCCTAACAGCAGATGAGCTTTACTTTTTCCTCCCAATTGTTCCAGCATCTAAAGTAATCAGGTTTCCATCCAGGATAGAGAAAATAAGACTAGGACTTTACAGACTTCTGTGCACAACTGAGATAAAAATAAAAGAAACTGTGTGGAGCTAAGTGGCTTTTCCATTCTAACAAACTTCATGCCCTTGAAATTTAGTTTGAAATGGAGCAGCCTGCTATTTCCACATTAAAAATCAATACAATCAACAGGTTAAAACATTCTCAGTTACAATGAAAAAGTATCTGGGGAAATAATGCATGATACGTTAACAAACATCTGAAAACTTTAAGGCCATCAGAAAATAGAAATCCTTCCATTTGCCCAAGGCAATGACGTGGCAGTATAGATGAGCAGCACCCAGAAACCTGAGAATATAATGGTGTCTATTCCCAGCAATGCCAGCTATCTTCTCCATGACCTTGGGAAAGTCACTTAACTGCCCCTTGCCAGAATGAATTAAAAATGCTTCCTCCCCTGAAGTGGCTCAAGATCTGCATGCAGAATTATAACCTAGTTAAGAATCCTCTAAACATCAGATGTATACACACAACATAATAAAACAACAACACTTAGAACAGAGCTGCAGCAGAAAATACCTTCCACAGACTCTGCCTCTGACTTGCACTAACTGATCCAAATGATATTCCAGAAAATATTGCTGACCTATGGCAAAAGCCTAATTTTTATTCATGTGAAACAAAAGGGAAGCAGCTTAGTATGCAACCAAATGAATCAGAATATACCTTTTCCCAATCAAATTAAGGAAAAAAGAATATTTACTAATCTCATGCTGAAACGTTGACAATAGCCTGTTATAAATGTCTTTTTAAATGACTGCACACTCAAAGCATCCAGGTTCCTTAGAGGTCCAGGCTAACACATAGCTCAGTTCATTTCTTCATTTGAGCATCAACTCCTGATCACAGGATGGAGTGCCATGTTGTTTCCCTTCCCCTGCCTTGAAGTAAGTAAAAGAGAATAATTTTTAGGACTGGTTTTGAACACTTGTTCATTTGAACCCTCTTTTTTATGAGATGTGGTGTAAGAGAATGAGACTTGCTCAACAGCCTGCTAATGTATAGATTATAAGCTTTAGGAATCCCATATACATCTGTAAGAGGGTGAGTGGGTGTGTGCATGTGTGTGTAAATAAAATGGCCTAGTTTAAAATATCTTTAACACCCAATATTTGTCAAGCTGGACCAAACGGGTGTGAGCTCCCTCTGCTGACTCTAAAGCTAAAATAAAGGAATTCTCTTCAGCTGCTTTTGCAAACACTTCTGATATTGACTCAAGGTCAAAGGAATGGACTAGTATAAGGACATTAACGTAAGCATCGTTAGCAGCACAGGCCAAAAACTAGCAATAAGGACATTATGTGTTTTATTTTTATCCCACTGGGGTAGTTCTACTGTGGCTATCAATTCAGATTTCAGTGGTATTACTCTTGATCTACTATTACTCTTGATCTACTATTACTCTTGATCTACTGACTAATGAAGTAAAAACATTTCATACAATCTTCATACTTCTAAAAAACATATACCAAACAGGACATTAAAAAATTGGATCCTTACAAGAAGGTGATGTTGCCTTTTACTTTACGCATGGACATATGAAACAATACATGCCCAACTACAGGCAAACAGCCACCACCTCTTTACTCAGCAGTAACATACATCTGGATTAGTGCAGCACTTAAGCAAAAGTAAACACATAAATAAAGAACCACAGCCATCATGTTTTAAAGACTATACCAGGCTTCCATGGATGTGAAACCTATGTCATGCAGTGGCCAACAGTCAAAAATTATTATCTTTAAAATAGAGCCTGTTGCATATTTTATTGTTACCAAGACTAAATGTTTCCACATTTGTTCATGCCATTCCCACCAATAACTAGGAGGAGTCTGTCCATCTTCATCTTTTGGCTATATTTTATACAGTTCCTGATTTTTTTTTTTTTAGCAAATGTTTTCTNCTTTAAAATAGAGCCTGTTGCATATTTTATTGTTACCAAGACTAAATGTTTCCACATTTGTTCATGCCATTCCCACCAATAACTAGGAGGAGTCTGTCCATCTTCATCTTTTGGCTATATTTTATACAGTTCCTGATTTTTTTTTTTTTAGCAAATGCTTTTCTATCACAGAAAAGTTTGGATGCGAACAAGTTGGTTCATTTACTGCTGCATTTCCAGAGCCGTTTCAAAAGGAATTGCTGACATCTACTGGCTCAAATTACAAAATACTCAATTTATAGTTTTTATTCTTGGATAAAATCTAATGGCTCCAGTTTCTTTCTCAGATGCTGGCAAAGAGGCAATTCTCCTGAAATAAGCAGAAATAAACCCATTCTCTAACATTTAGCAGTTCATCTCCTCTCTGTGCTTTCTTGCAGACATAAAAGTCTAGATTTCTATCTGCTAGGCATCAACAATTCTTTGAACACAAAAGCACAGGGAGCCTTTGGTTCTCACATGAGGCCACTCCACCAAGCACAGCACAAAACCTGCACATTTTGTGCTAAAGATTCTCAAACAATTGTGCAAATCTGATGAGGTGCAAGATTAGCACCCACACCGTCAGCCTGCTCAGAAGAGACACAGCTCCCACTTCCACTGCATTTCTGAACCTCAAGGCTGCTGCTGCTCAGAAGCTCCAGTGTCAAGTTGGGTACTCAGGTTGTCTATGCAGTGTGTGCAATGCCAAGGACGCAATGATGGTGTGGAAGAGAAGAGTGGGGCTGAAGTGCTTCAGTAAGTGATTTGATATTTCAGACTGAGGGACTATGAACAGACCTGCTCCCCCGGCCCCTTGCTCGGGATCGTTCACCAAGCATCCACTCTTTCACAACTCCATACACAAGCTGGGTCAGCTGTTTCAGGTGACCATGTCTTAATACACAAAATACACCTCTTATCCCCACTCTGTACATACATGCCTTACTCATTACTGTCTTGTTACTGTGCACTTAACACTCTGCCCTCACACTTTCCAATGCAGAGAATGGTGGGCACCAGCTTTGCTCTAAGCACACTTATGGAGTTGCACACATTTACAAGACAAGCATTTCCATCTTGCATTCCAGAGACCTAGTTTAAGAGCTCTTGAGCTTTGGCTTGAACTGGAACAGAAAGTAGCTTAGTAGTGGTAGGATAGCATTACTACACAAGCAGCTTTGCAGATGTCAGCCCAGGATACTGTAGGCACCTATAAGGCAGGGAAGCAACTCTGAATGCTTTGAAAATGTTTCTAAAATGAGGACTGTGCCAATCAGAGAGGCAGACAGATACATGAGGGTGTTTGGAGACACGGGTCAAGAGCAGTCATTTTAGCGTGAAATAAATTTAGATGTAAGAGACAACTTCCTGCACCACATCCTAAGGTTTCATCTCAAAACAAGCCTTCTCTTTTTACAAGGGCTGGAAACCCAATTTTATATCTTCTCGAGACATCCAGAATTGTACCACTGTCAGCTGCATCACTACTGGCAAATCAGTAACTTTCACTCTCATTGCCAATACCTGGCCAAAGCATCTGACAAGCAGGAGGGCAATTAAAATATCACTCTGCTCCAATAAATATTATTGAAAGCACACAGGCTTCAGTGATAACATTTAACTGGGCTAACATCAGAACACTAGCAGCAGACCTAGCTAACAAAAAGTATCAAGCAGCTAAATTGGACTTCTCTTTCTGTGGTTCTTTTTCCCCTTCACAAATCAAAACACACATCTACTTTGCTAATGCAATTGAGCTTCCAGATTTACAAGAGCCTTACTCTTGTATAGTCTCTCAAAAATGAATTCCAAATAGAAAAAGAGTTTTCACTGCTGTAATTTTCAACAATTCAAACAAGCTCTTGAGATAGGACATTAATATAGGAAAACAGAAAAGCAACTGGCAACAGTAGGAATGCAGCAGGGTTTGGGATGACTGGAAAATGCAGACAGAATAATCAAAACCCCACAAAGAGAATGATATGAAAGTAGGTGTTGGAGAGGAAGAAGAAGGCTTTGGTAGACCAGAGGATGGGGACAGCTAGCAGAAGTACACAAGGCAGTGTCTTCCCAAGTCAGTTCCACAGTACCTGTACCAACAGCAGGAATGTAAAAGGGTGTGACCAGCAGTCTCAATTCACTTTCTCAGAAGAAATATTTAAAGAGAAGACCTATAGGACTGAGGTAGTTGATACAAAAGTTACCACAAATAAGAGAAGCTGGCACAAGAATCCATCCTTTTTCCTTATATCCACAAACAGATAAAGTTGAAGAAATGGGAGGGTCAGCATTGACCTTCTACAGACCTAGGCTGTACTCAAAAGCAGAGTGTAAAAGTGCCTCTAAATATTTTGTTGCAGAATTGAAGTAGGAAGTTGATCAAGTAAAGAGGACTGAAAACTGACGGAAAATGAGTGTAATTTTGGGTCAAGGAGAACTGAAGGAAAAAACATTAAGAGAAAAGATAGGCAGATAGACAATGAATGCACTTTAATGACCACACAGAGACCCATTTCAGACAGTACTTTATAACCTTCCTATTGCTCATCAGGTCTCAGCCAGCTACTAGAGGATGTGCTTGACATGCTGCAGTGAAGAAAAAGGTTCGAACACTAATTAATACATGCTGAGGTATGCTCTGCCCTGAGGACATTGCAGTTTTAAATGGACAAATCTAGAACATGGAAGCAGATAAGCAGAGGACACACAGAGGTTGAGTGGTATAAACTAAGAGAGTCACATACTTTTTGTGGGAGCTTGTTTTTTAATATTGGTATCTGTGGTAGAGCAAGAATGAAGAGGTAGGCAACACCGAACAAATAGAAACAAAGAGATACAGTACATGCCCAACTTCACAGTACTACTCAAGATGCTTTTGTCCAGAAAAGTGAGTTAGTGACACAAATGGGAGAGGTACAGTAGGAGTCATTTTAGATGGTAAAATTACATTTTATTTCCTGAAAGTGATTCAATAGCATCATGTTTGTTCACCTATGGATTCAGCTAATGCAGAGATATACAGCTGTGCTCAATGATCTGTTCCATCATTTGTGCCTAGTTTGAGTAGAAAAAGTAAGTCCAAGATGAAATAGACACAAAGTTTATCAAAGTCAAAAACAGTTTTGGATTTTTGAGTAAAAACAGCATGCACATTAAAAATACAGCTGTAAAAAGTGAGATCCAGACTTGCATTTATCCAAGACTTTGATCCGAGCCCATTCAAAATTCCAGGGTCTTTGCTGTACATTTCTGCAATGGCGATAAGAGAATATGGCTTAAGATCAGCCCTCAATTAGATAAATTGTCCTCTATTGAGAGGCCCATTAAGCACAGACGTGTTTGCCAAAGACTTAATATCCAAACAGCAAAACTGCTTGCAATTTTGGAAATGGATGAAGTGGGAGGCCTTAAAAAACAAATAATATTTTGGAGAACTGTACTTGGATTTAGTTAAAACAGAAGCATATCTTCGATTCAGTGTACAAAATCTTGAGAGATTGTGGTGTGTGCATGCATGGCCAGGCTCTACAGATAATGTAAAGCAGGTGCTGTTATTAATTGGCCATTTCAGTCTTTTATTCAGTTACTTTTGCAGACAAATGCTCTTATGCCATTTGGCTGCATCCACAGCAAGGATAGAAGATTGTCATCATTTCATCATGCTAACAAGGCAGTAATAAAAAAGAACTGGCAGTCTGGAAAGAAACTGTAGAAAACGTTAATGGTGGAGCCACAGCACTGATGCCAAATATTTCCAGTAAAGGGGTATAATTATTTTCAGGTACTTACTCTATGACAGGAAAGAAATGGCTGAGAGCTTTCCTTTTTGGATCTCTGCTCCTAAAGCAGCAGTAGCAAGATGTACTAAATGCACACAGCAATGAGCCAGACTGGAAGCTGCTTCTTCTGGCATCTGTAGTTGGAGCGACTTTAGAAACCAAGAGATTATAAAGCTGCTGAGGTTTTCAAGTTGAATCACCTGATACTTAACACATCCTTTAAGGCCAAGCATATGGCTAGGAAATTCTGAGCAACTCAAAGTTTTCTCTCTTAATGCTTTGGCTGACTGGTGACAAGTGTCTCAGGATTAATATAACAGGACATTGAGGGAAAATCCACTGAATACAGATTACCTAAGAGAGGCTGCATTGCATTTTTCCCTACTTTCAAACAAAGAGCTCAGCATTAGTGTTTTGAAATTTACCTGACACTTCCCTGATTCACTAAGATGCTCAGCTTCTACACGTATTTCCTAAACTAGGTATCTCGGTGGCATCTCTAAAGAAGGCAAGTTAACTTAGTGCCCTGCAGATATTCACAACTGTTTATGTATACAAATGTTATATTCTCAGAGCAGAAAAAAAAACCAAGCTCTTGGGAATTCTGCATTGAAGTAGAAAGCAAAAAAAATTAGGAAGAGCACTGAACAGCAAAATATATGACAAAAAGAAAGAGAATTTGCTATAAGAAACTAATTCTTAATCAGATAATACGGGTTCCTTCTTTGGAGCATGTGGTAGCAGACAAGGAGGTATCTTTCCAGTATCAAGGGCCTACCATGCTAGCTTTCATCAAGATCTGCACTCTTTTGTCTCAGTGAGGCAGTACTACATTTTTGGAAGATGGGAACAAACGGCCAAATGGGACTGCAAATCACTACAGCAGATCTAAACGAGCCTTACTTGGATGGCCTCAGGCTTGGAAATAGAATAACACAGATCTTGCCCCAGAAGCACTCCCTGGGAATTCTCTTCTAGTAGCAAGGCTGAGTTTAGTCTGGTTTTAGCTTTGTCAGACCTTGAGATACTGGGCAAACCACATGATGGCTAACCCTCTACTTCTTACCAGTAAAATAGGCACTCTTGCCCTATACACATAGCACTTAAAGGTCTGACTCACACACCTTGTTGAAAATACTAGTACCACATCCTTTGAGAATACTCTTCTGTTTTAAAACTTTCAAGATTCCATTTCTTTTTAGGCAATCTGCAAAAGTACAAATGGATATGAAATTTACTCCTAAATAGTGTAAGAATGGTTGTGTACAGAAATTCATCTGGAGTCCCTTACTTGTTCTCCTTCCTCTACAGCTTCCTGAAATAAGTATAGACTATGCCTCAGGAAAACAAAGCTATTTGAAAAGAGAACAGCTGCCGTGGTGCTGAGTCAATACAGGCAGACAAAATAAAATAAAATATAAAAAAACTACACTGCATCTGTGGCAATGTGTTTTTTCCCCTCCACCACAATGTCCCGAATGCATAAGCCTTGGCAACAGTTTAGTAAACAACAGTTCAAGCGTGTGTTTCAAAGAAATGCATCCAAACCATGAAATCATTAAAACAATACACTAATTCCTGCAATGGGGCCTCCACACAGCTGGTATTGCAGTACTAGTACTACTTTGGAACTCTTTCCTCTGCCTCTTTCCTCAATCAGGTTCCTCTTGGTCATTTGCCTCTAAGCACTTACAGGGATGAACTAAGAAGGTGCAGTAGTTTGCTGTTAGCAGCAACAATAAGGGCAAAATGCTCCAAAAGCTCCATGATCTTTTGGTAGGCATTATTAGGGAGGTGCTGTTCATCTTTTCTGGTGACAAGAACAGGTTTATGGAGAATATTCATCTATGTTTTCACAAGAGAAATTTCTCTCCATTGCAGCTATTTTCACAGCACGGTGCAAGGTTATTTACACTTGGAATTTATGCTGGTATACCATAATCAACTAAAAGAATACAAACCAGCACTTATTTCTTGGTCTGCAGAGACCATCATACTTGTAACCAACATAACCTAAGGAAGATGCTAGAAATATCCCAACACAGAGTAAGGATTAACTGTGAATCCTTCATTCACTCTTAACTGCATTAGAACATAGAGTGACCCAGAGTATATAGTTACAATAAATACAGCCCCAGGAGCATCCAAAAATACAGAATAAAAATTAAGCGAATAGAAAGAATCACCAGCATTCTGGCCAAGGAATTCAGGCATTTGGATCATCCCATCAGACTTTTGCTTCATTCGAGGCTGAAGAGTGTTCTGTTTATCTAAAAGACACCTGCAAGGGAAGGAAAAAACCCAACCTAACTGCTTTTAAAAGTGGGAAAACCAGGCCATGTGTTCAGAAGCAAAGTTTAAAAATGGCAGCTTTGTGAATGTTCCGAACCGTAAACTGGTTTTGTGAATATTATGAAAAGCAAAATGTACATTAGCAAATTGCAGCATTCATACTCTATGAAAGAGAATTTGTACAGCTGTAGGCTGGTACATTTGATCTGCAAAACTTCGGTAGAGCAGTTCTTCGTTGGAACAAGCTAAATTCTTTTAAAATCTTTCTTTGCTTTTGGATAGGGCCTTTAAGAAAATAATAAGCTCATTTTTATTGTTCTCCTTTTTATTCTGAAAAACATTCTCCTGGATGTAAAGGACTTTTCACTGGGGAATAAAGCAGAACTCCAGACATGGTTGAACTAGCATCTAATAACACCAACTCTTGTACAGAATTTCTTATGACTTTGTACACTGCTTTTTATTCCCTGTACCAATGAGAAGAGGGCAGAGCACTGTTCCAGTCTGTTCCCCATAACTCTTTTGGAGGCTGAGTCATTTCTAAGGTTTCCACTATATTCCTCTGCTCTGCAGCTCCTGGTAGGGGAAAGGGTGGATGGGACCCTCCTCTCTGCAATTTTATGTCAATTGCATGAGTGAGTTTTACACAATAATCAAATTGAGGAGGAAAAAACACAGAAAAATATATTTTACGGGAACAGATTAGGAATCTTGACACTACCAATCACCACTTTATGGGGCAGGATATAATTAAAATGTCAAAAAATAATAAATTAGCACCAAAACAGAGTGATCTTTATTATTAAAGCTTTCCTGTCCATAAAGAACTATTTCTATTGGACAAAAAGCTTCTCTAATATAAAAGAACAAACTGCATTAGACTTGAATTATCATTTATATCAGCTTCTTTGCACTATTCTAGCAGCATAAAGGAATCTATACTGGGTACAAGTAACCTACATTCAGCCTTATCTGCTGATATTGCAGAAGTGGTAAAAAAAGGCACTGTGGTATGGATCATACCTGGTATGTTCACAATAGTTTTATCTAGGGGTGAACTTCATTAATGGCATGAAACTGTATAATATGTATTATAATGAGAGGAAACTGCAGGAAAATGTTTAAATATGCCTTTGTATGCATGTAGATCAAGCATCTCTGAACTTTTATCATGCTATGTGTGTCAACTATTGCCTCCTAAGAGGTATTCAGGGGTGAACAGTATGGGCTCCGCATTCCCAGCTCTAACCATGAAAACAGAAATCTTCATACCAATGGAGTAAAAGCTCAGTTTTCCTGAGCTTCTCTGATAGAGAACTCTAAGGTACTTAGGTAACTGCATCTTTTAATTCCTTTTTGTAAAGACTTGGTATAACTAAAAATATGGATTATGGCCCTGAACTTTCACTTCCATTTTAGAAAAAAATCACAGCATGGCTATTTCTAATAACAGCACAGTATTAAAATATTTGCTTAAAACTTTGTCATTGACCATCTATAACAGAAAGATGCCTTGTTTCTTACTACTGTATATATTAGAGAAATATTATATTTGCATGCTCATCAGGAATCTCCACAACTTGCTTGTTATACAACATTTTTATCCTATGTTCTTCTTATGCTGCAAGTACAAGTGAGTTTACCCATGCAAGTAGTGCTGAAAGTCAAACGAGGCTATTCATCAAATGCATATACTGTGCATCTAATGCCTGTAGGAATGAAAAGCTGATCTAAAATATGGACTGGAAATAGCATTAATTTCTTCTGGTTTGAAATACAAATAAAAAATTGATGATGAATCATTCAGCTACTGTATATATGGCTTTCAAAAACAAAAGATCAGCTTTGAATGGTATAGCCATTATTAACATTTCTATAATTGCATGGAAATTCTGGCTGGCAACATATTGCCAAAAAATGAAAGAACAAATACCCTCAGTGAAAGTACCTGAAGCTCTTAATTAAGCTTGACCTTGAAAACTAGAAGAAGAATACACTGCCAAAAAAAAACAACCACTTTAACATCACAAAAGAAGTAGATTTTGTATTTTGCACACCTACTCAGATGACCAGATCAGTGTTCTTTACACACTCTTCATAGTAATTGCAAACCATTCCTATTGCTATCAAGAGCCCCCATAAGCCAAAAGGCTTGATCCCTCTTTACTTTAAGGGATGGAGGCTTTTAGCTATTTTCTTTGCATTATCTAAATGCCCTCTTGTAGATATCATAACTTAAAAGAAAATAGCATGACCTGAGAAGGTATGCTAACAGAGAAAGTACATTATTTAGCTGCACTGTCACCACCAAAGCCATTCTAATAAAAACATTTAGACTCATCAATAAGGACAGAATGGAACTCTGCCTGCCAGCTCTGAGCCTATTCAAAGGTTAGCCTCAATTTAGCGTCAGTTCAAACTCATTTAAAATCCCATCCACGAATTGAGTTTGCTGCCCTTGCTGTTGGGGTAGCTAAATAAGGAGTAAGATAAGATCAGAGCAGTACTTCAGCTATCTTAACTCACCTTTGAAAGAATGCGTATAATGTTATGCATACAAACTGTACCAACTCCTACATATATATCTATTTTTTTATAGCGAGAAGGTGCACAAGAGCAGGATAGGTTTCTATTTTCAGCTGGGGTCCTGTCCCAGTTACAGTTAAGCTAAATGCAAGACTTCAGTAACAAAAGTATTGAGTCACTCCAAATTCCTCACTCTGGTATTATATACATCTTCATGCACTAAGAAAAACAATCTTCTACTGTTTCTTTCTTTCTTTTCTTATTGTTTTGCCTTCTCAAGAAGGCAGATTCTTGCTAGCAGATGCAGCTAGGCAAGGCAGAAGCAAAGCTTAAAGTCATTCTCTCAGTTTAAAATTAAGCAAGAGGCATCGTTAGCATAAGTGGAAGAGTCAACAGCTTAAAGTGGTTTAAAAACCTTATAAGTTCACCAAAAAATATTTCCCATGGAAATGAAACAGGCACATACAATACAGAAAGCCATAACAATGTCTGCCAAAATCTAGATGCAGATATATTTAGGATTGGTTCCACTTTATGTTTGGTTTAGTTCCGCTATAATGCTCAGATTTGCCTGGAGCTGACTCACACTGCTTCTGAAAGGAAACAAAGTTTAACATCTCAATTGAAGAGTGCAATCTGCCTAGAGACTGGATCTCCACAGCTTTTACTGACCAAGGAAAATTATCTGATTTATAAAACACTTGACATCTCCAAGAGCTCCTCCACAGACCCAAATTCCTTGCCTGGGCTAAATTAGCTGTAACAGATAATTCTGCAGAAATGTTTAGCAAGCTTATTAGGCCTCTGCATATTAACACAGGGAGGGGGAGAAAACAACTTACTGCCATGGCTATTGGATTCTTCATGTAAAATATTTCTCAGTAAGCAGATGACAGCAGAGTGCTTTATTTACTTCTGTCACCAGCCTCAGTTTAATTCAAAGTTTATTAAAGTAAACAGGAGTCAGAAATTTAATAAGCTTATAAGATGCCAATATTTCATACATTGCCTGGAAAGGGTGCTTCAGGACAAGACGTACCTTCTCAAGAGAAGGTATGGGCAGGCTGCATCGGTTCACTGTAAAACCTGGCTCACTTTACAAACTTCTAGCTGGAAAAATAAGTCCAAATATTAGAAAGAAAACCATATTAAATAAGAACAACAGAAAATTCATCTTGTTTAAGGTCTAAAATAAAACCTGCCCCCATCAAGTACTCTCACAATTTAGTTACAGTGATCTCAGCAAGACTCAGAACTGGGCTCAGCTGTGTATGTCATGTCCCATCAGGAATGCTCCCAGTCTCTGTCTCTTCTTTTCAAGTTCACAGAAAGCAGCATCCTACCCAGTGTTGAGCCTTAAATTGTATACTTAAACTATATGGTCAGGCCAGGTGGGAAAGCCTGTTCTATAGAGATGTTTCAACAGTAACATGAGGTTTTTGCACAGGCCACCTCTTCCAACCACAAATCTTTGCTCATTTTTATTTATGTCAGAAAAAGTGTTAGACTACTAGAACTTATGTGATAACACCTGAAGGTGCAGATGGGTGCATCTATTTGTCTGCCATTGCCACTCCAAAGTTTCCTCTCCTGCTGAGGATCCCATTAACATGTAAATCTTCCCCATCCCTGCCTGACACCTGAATTCTTCAAAATAATTTAGCATCCCTTTTTCTCACCTGCAGGGCAGCCTTCTTCCTTTTAAATGTTAATTAGGCATTTGGTGGCATAGCCTAAAGTGCTCAATTCAGAATCATTTATCAGTTTCCCCTCATCTCCATTCCCCCCTCAATCATCATTTTAGAGAAGATCGAACTGCCTTTGGTTCTCCTCCATCAAGGGTCCTAATCAATAACCAAGGATATTAAGCAATATAAAATATCCCATGGGCAAGTGACAGGAAGGTTTGGTGGGATTTTTTTGGAGATGGACTTCTGGGTTTAGCATTCATAGTCATGAGACAACTTGGATTCCACTCTGCTCTTGTAAATTGGCTGCAGTCATGAAGCACAACACACCCCAGCAAGTGATACCTCCTGCAGACCAGGTTATCAGATATTCTTCACATAACCTTGGTGGTATCTGGATTCTACCACTTAGCAGACACCCATCAGCTTCAACAGGGTCAGTATTTTATCCTGCATGGTTTTCATATTGCCCATCACACACTGCTTCAGATTTTGAAGTCCCATTTTAATACACTGATGTATATTTACTATGTTTATACTTTGAGCTAAGAGATGCTGGGAGCCCCTATAGTAACATAAAATCTGACAGCTTGAATTTGAGTAGTGACAAACCTATAGGTAACTGCTGAAAAGCCTTGAGTAAGGCTTCCTTCAGGTTCAGACGTTTTACTGCACCACCACAAGATTCAGACAGCACAACACTGGCTAACCAAAGTCAGTGCCATCCAGCAGCTCCTGCTTAGCAGGGGCTCAACTGTAGAAAACAGCATAAATTGAACAGGAAAACTAATGTTTGCTCTGTCAGCTGCACCTGCCTATCAAATAACGCTGCCCATTAGAGGTTATTTTCTGAAATCTCTTAACCTAATAAACTGAACAGACACAATGATATTTATGCCGCTATGAAATACTGCAGCCTGTCAATGCTGCAATACTTAACTATCAAATCTACCGAATAGCTCCTATCTCCAGAGGATTTTAACTCATGACAGAAGTGAATTGGAAAGGCAGATGTTTGTACAGCAGTTTTCAGAGTGAAACATATCCCACCTCAGAGCACATGGTTTCAAAATAGCATCCCCTCTCTCCCAGTTAGATAAGAATTAAGTGTTGCCATTAAGTGTTCACAAACCACATGATCCAACAGGCACAGAGCAATAAGTTTAAATAAACAAAACCAAGGGTTTGTGCAATTTTGTACTGGTGTACACACACATATAAAGCAGGTTTGTTTTAGTCTATTACACAAAATAACTGCCTCAGATGCTGTTATGGGCACTCATCTCTGACATGGGACATTTAATTCCCCATCAGAATCAATTAACTCATGGTTGAGACTACAACTGCAGGGAATACTAATTAATAACTATTAATTAGTCAATTAAAGGTTGGGACAGCCTGTCAGCCTCTGTCTCAGGTGAGCGTTATACAATGCAAGGCTCACTGGAACAACCAGTTTGAAACTAAGCACATTTTCCTTTTGAGGAAAGTAATTAATCTGCTGCTTGTAATTCTGCTCAGTTTCTTCATTAAAAGCAGCATTCGTCCCCCTTCACTGCAGACTCTGCCCAGCAGATAACCTTCCTCACTGTGTTCACCTTGCATCACAATACCTTGAGATGCACAACTCCAGTCATGGTCCATTACATCTTCATTAGATCCTGCAATGAGGAAAACTACTACCTTAGCCAGCAACCAGAACTGAACACAGGGCTGTAATGCTGTAGTATGTGTAGTTCCTAGCCTATATGCTGAGGAAGGTATTGCTGCAGGAGGAGACACTGGTTTATGAGTTCGCTTGCTTGGAGGAGGAATCTGCTTCCCATCCAAGAGCCAGCTAGCAGCTCAGGAATTCCAGCTGCAAAAGAGATGGTCAAAAAGTGCCAAGTCCCAGGTGAGGCTGCCAGAACTTGGAGCTTCTTCCACAAGTAGAAGCCACCTTCCAGAAAGCTGGAAGGATGATTTCTGCACAACCTTGCTTAGCAAGCTGCTGCATATCTGTGGAGCAGCAAGAATGGCCCTCTCAACAAGGATATTAAGATAGCTTGTCAGCATCTCAATATAAAGGAAATGCAGTGGTATAAGGACAGAAGCCCAAAGATAGCTAAGGTTTACAAATAACTTGGTGGGAAGAGAGTAGAACAAAAATAACCCATAACCCAAGAACATGTTCTCTATATTTTTTCTTATATGAAATTTCATTAAAGCAGCCTTAGAAATCCAGCTGGAAAACAAATGGATGAAAGCCACAAACACATACTGCTCCTGCAGAAAATGTGTGTGTGTTGTGTAAAGAAGTAAAGAATAGAAAGTGATGAGTTCAACTAATTCTTTAAGAGGACATAATCCTAATAACCTCACTGGAGAAAACCATGCCAAGAGCAGGCAGAGAGGCTGAAACCCCTGACCCTGGATCAATCCATGTAAATACACATTGCACCACTGCAGTTGTGCAACTGCAGCACAGGGAATAAAAACAGACATCAAAACCACTCCAACCATAACAGCACTTACAAAGAGTTTCTCCTTTATGAAGCTGTTTCTGCTCTTCCTGCCAAGGAAAAATAGAAAGAAAAAGGCAGTCCCTATGCTAGTGTTTCTGTGCAAAGGAGGCAAACCACCTTAAAGATGTTTTTTGCTGTGCATTGCTTCTCTGCCTAATGCTAGACATACAAAAAAAGAGAGGATGGCCAAGCTGCATATGCTACACCATTCTCTAGGACCTTTCCATACACTTCCTCTATGATCCTGATCAACTCTGATACCCAACTGAAAAGTATGTGTTCCTGGACTTCCTTTTTCAGGTTTGGGACCTTATGACAAAATTTTATCAGAGGTTCCTACACATAAGCACAATTTCCAACTGCATACCCCAACAGCTTCGAAATGCTCAGTCTCCATTTCAGCTAACCAAAAATCACACCTCCCCAAAGTTAATAACTTTAAGGATTTCAGATGTACAGAAGTGTGGGATCCACCAGATTGGGAGCTCTGCAATTATCTGTCACAGAGAAATGGGTCATGGTTATTTGGATACAAAATAGCTAGTGCTTCTCAAAATTTCTGGAAGCAATAAAGGAAAAGTCTTTATTTAAAGCACAGTGGCAAAAGAACAAAAGTAAAGATGAAATTAAAGTAAATCTTGCACCACTGAGCTGGCACAGACCACTAGATCAATGCCAGCACGCAGCTCCACTGTAAAGGAGCTCTGCATTCTGATCACTAGCAGTCTGCATGCAAATGCAATGCTAAAGGAAGAACAAAGAACAAAGAAAGCAAATACAAATGCTTATGCACAATTATTCAATTTGAGTTTGTTAATAAAAAAGAGTTTCATTTTTTGCTTCCTCCTCTGAAAGGTTGTTTCCAACATGGCTCTTTCCACATTTGCAAAATAGACTATTTCAATGATCCACAATTTCACATTCACATACATGAGGCAAGGATGTTGTCTCCACCTTTACTTACAAACAACAAAACATCATGTTATTAGCGCAAAGATATCACACTTCTCCCTGAACATATATTCAAAGAAAATGGTTTCTAATAGTAAGCTTCCCCCTTGTCAGCACCACAGCATGCACAAGTGCCTGGGCTGGAGGCGAAGTAGTGCATGGTTTCATGACATTTCTGTAGTGAAGGATTCCTACCTCCATTAGCATTAATAGCGGGCTTTCTGGTATTCCCTAAGAGTTGCAAGACTCTCAATCATTCCATCAAAAGCCACATAGCTTGATTTCTCAACAAAGTGTCAGCTTTTAATAGTCTTTCCATAATAGCAATATTTTCTAAATGAGTGTCGTGGTTTAAACCCAACCACGCAGCTCGTTCACTCACTCAACCCCCCTTTCTTGCCC